>JAAOOA010001216.1:0-141143 GCA_012861695.1 Trematomus loennbergii | reverse complement strand
GTGTGTGTGTGTGTGTGTGTGTGTGTGTGTGTGTGTGTGTGGTGTTGTGTGTGTGTGTGTGTGTGTGTGTGGTGTGTGTGTGTGTGAATGAATGTGGAGACACTGTGATGGATCGCTGGAGCTATGTGCAGCTCAAGGCATATATGCTCGAACGGGAGCTGCCTGGACGCTGCAATCATGTTGCGCGCACTATCCGTGGTGAGTGTGCTGACTTATCGTACAATGTCCCACTGTCTGGCTACCTGCATAAAGTCAAGTGCTCGGCGCAGTTGTCGGCGAGATGTCGTTCTCATTGAAACAGCTCCTTATATCCGTTAGCGCAGCTAGCTAGCACCAGATGCTAACAACAACAACAACA
This sequence comes from Trematomus loennbergii, assembly GCA_012861695.1. Classification (NCBI taxonomy): domain Eukaryota; kingdom Metazoa; phylum Chordata; class Actinopteri; order Perciformes; family Nototheniidae; genus Trematomus; species Trematomus loennbergii. Next base: position 140,785 of record JAAOOA010001216.1, on the reverse strand, counting down.
ACACGTAAGGTGTGCCTCGCTCGAGTCGCGCCACACATACACACACCCTCCCGGTCCTCCCGATGGCCAGTCCGGGCCTGCCGGTGAGCGTGGAAGTGTGGTCTGCCCAGGGGCGTCGCCTGGACCTGAAAACATTCGGGGCTTAGCCCACAGTGGCGGCGGCACTACAGTGGCATTTTTTACTACAACACTCCCCACACGGACACACACAGTACACCCGCGACTGTTACAATGAAGGCTCGATAATCAGCTCACGGCATATAGGCAGGGGTAAAGTGGTATTTTTTATGAGTGGGGTGCTCACCTCCTCAAGGGGGGTCCGGGGGGATGCTCCCCCGGGAAGATTTTTTTTTAAATATTGAAGTTAAATGCATCAATCTGGTGCACTTTGAGAGCAAAATGAAGAGATCTATGGATACCTCTCTCAACACCCATATGAAGCAGAACTGTAAACAGATGTACTTTTTCTTTATGGATATTTTACTAATCACTCCCCTTTCAAACTCTATTCTTGTTTTACTGCCATATAGTATTTCATAACTGTTTTTCCTTTATTCTCTTATTTTTTTTATAACTATAATGATCATATGAAGGTGTGCCGCGGAAATAATCTTTTGAATAATTTGTGACCAAACCGTTTGAGACCCACTGAGATAACTTAGACTAAAGTTAAGTATCTAAACACTCAGAGAGTCATTTAGCTCACCTGAGTCTCTCAGTCTGAGAGGAGAGGACTCTCCTCCAGCTTGTTGTGGAACAAACAGCTCCTAATGTCCGTTAGTGCAGCTAGCTAACCAGATGCTAACAACACGGTCCATGCTGGCACGGTCTCCCTCTCTCCCTCTCTCCCTCCCTCTCTCCCTCTCTCCCTCTCCCCTCTCTCCTCTCTCCCTCTCTCCCTCTCTCCCTCTCTATCACACTAAATGCGCTATTGCCACACACACACAGAGCCGAGCTTGAATGACACAAGCACACATTTATTTCCATGCAACTCTCTGATTGGTCTGGTGTCATGCCTCTGTTGCATTCACTGAACACGGGAAATTACAGTGCTGCCATCCTCTCTTGTGTCATGATGAGGTTCACGTACGTAAAGCACGGTTAATGTATTATATTATTGAGGGAGAATTGTCCGGGGCTACAGAAAAAACATTCGGGGCTAAAGCCCCGGATGCCAGGCCAGGCGACGCCACTGGGTCTGCCACAAGCGGGCGGCAGGAGCGGGGCTGTCAGCATCAGCTTGTAGATGGTATTTTAAACTCGATGCGCTCTGAAACTACGGGGCAGCCGAGGACAAAAAATACACATGCATTAATCGCGTTAAAATAATTAGTGGCGTTAATTTTTTTTGCGTTAATGCGTTATTAGCGCGTTAACTTGACAGCCCTAATATATATATATTTTTAAATATATATATTTTTATTATTTTTATTTTTAATGTGGGAAGAGGGGGGGCGGTGCCCCTAGCGCCCCTATGGGCCGGCCGCCACTGCCTAAGGCCCAAGGCCCACGGGAACGAAAACGGGTTGTATCCGCATATTTCTCTTGCGTATAGCCCTTTTTGCCACACGAGGCCGTAACGAAACGATAGAAACGGACCCCGCAAACGACAACGGGTCCAAAGGTGGATAGATCTGGGAACGGAGCGCTCTGGGGGGTCCAACGGCTCTGTGTGATCGCCTCTATACGGTCATTTTGTGATAATGATGACGCAATAGCCCTGCCTCCCCCCACCTCTGCTGCTCACCCCCGCAAAAGTACACTGCACACTGAATTCAGATTATTTATCTTTATCTCGATATGGACATAAACGCGAGTGAAGTCTAATCTGACAGGACGGAGACACGCAGCTCCTCCCGCTGTGATGCAGCGGGAGCAAAACACACACTTCAAGTCAGATCATTACCCTTAGCTATTTTAATTACCTCTCAAACTACCTAAACTAGTTATAAATATGTTTACTGTCGGGTCACTCATTACTGGATCAGCTGCTGCATGAGACAGACACTGACACTGTCAGAAGAGAGGGATGAAAAAGAGAGGCTCCGTGTATTTTATTATTATATATAGTCGTTATTCATTTGTTTTAAAGCTCAATAAATAACAAAGAAGACCTTTGACCGGCACTTTTATAATTTTGTCCGGAAGATTTAAACTTTAACACACGTTGACCGGCGAAAAACTCTGCCCGGTTCCCTCGGCCCCCACCTCGGAGAATAAACAGAAGTGCAGCCATGACAACCATTCTTCTTCGCTGCTTTTGTGGAGGAAGTTACAGCTCCACGTACAGGCTCGGCATATGTACTGCAGCTTTTCCAGCGGTTGGATCTAAACGGAGCTGTCTCGTGTGGGTAGACACTATCCGGTGTATATTGCGTGTGGACGGAAGCTTTTTGGTGATTGCGTTTGCGTTAATCCTATGCGTTTTGCCGTATGCGTTCCCGTGGGGCCGGGGTATAAAGCCAAAGCGAAAACACCTCATAAATCAAATCAACTCAAATCAAGGTTTATTTATAAAGCACATTTAAAAGCGATTTTTGGTCGGGCCAAAGTGCTGTACATGTAATAACTACAATCACATAAAAACACATTTCTATAATCACAATAAAAGACAATAAATTACAACAGATATTTAAAAAGGGAAAAGTCAGGAGTCGTGCTCCGCTCTGACTAAAAGGCCAGGGAGAAGAAGTGTGTCTTAAGAGTAGATTTAAAAACCCCCCTAAAAACCCCTAGGGTCTGGGCCGACCTCACATGGAGGGGCAGAGTGTTCCAGAGCCTCGGGCCAGCTGCTGCGAAGGCTCGGTGCCCTCGGGTTTTGAGCCTGGTCTTGGGCACTATCAGCAGCAGCTGGTCAGCAGACCTTAAAGCTCTTGTTGGGGTGTAGCGCTGGAGTTCAGCGACAGTACACTGTAAACATTTACCAGCATTTTACAACATTTAACAGTATTATTTTACAGTGACATATTGTAATCAAGGCCCCCTGTAATATCCCAACAAATACATGTAAAAAGGACTGTATCCTTGGATTTCACAGCATTTAACTATTATTTCACAATAAAATACTGCAATCAAAATCCTCTGTAATATCACATCAAATGTTGTAATATCACAACAACATTGTAAACATTGCAAGGATTTCACAGCATTTAAGAGTATCATATTACAGAGAAATATTGTAATAAAAAGCCCCTGTAATATCACAACAACATATCTATAAAACTACAGTAAAATTGGATTTCCCATTTTTTAACTATTATTTCACAGTAAAGCACTGTACTCAAAATCATCTGTAATAGCACAACCCATTACTGTAACATTTGAATTGTGCAGCATTGCACATGTGCATAATAGACTATTCTGTGTGTCCTGCAGCATAGCCTACTTCTCAAACCATCTGGAAGATTTGAACTGAGACATTCTATACACTGTAAAAAAAGATCCTAATTTTACAGGAAATAATTAATGTTTTATAGTAATTATCATGTTTTTTTAAATAACTTGCAAAATCCTGTAAAATTACAGATATGAACTATAAATTAACAACCCAAAACATTATTTTAAGTATTTTGACAATAACAACAAATAACATTTATTTCATTTAAAAAAAAAAAAGGAAATTTACTATATAATATTTACAGTATTTTTGCACTTTCACAAAATACATGCAGATGTACGTAAAATAAAAATTATTATCTGTAATTAAATATGTAACTCGTAATATAAAAGTGTTTTACTATTATAAGACTTTAACATATTTCTTTGTAATTTTAAGGTAAACATAAAACTGTAAAAAAAAAGTGTCAAATAAAAAAAAGGAAAATGTAAGTAAAACATTTTTACATAAATCATTTTCTGAATATTCGATTGAATCCACCACAAACACAAAATATCCAATGTTGAAACAAAAGTAAATATGTTTTCATTAAATTCCTAACTTACTATATTGTAAACATCTACAGTTGACAATATCATTTAAAACAATAAAAATCATAGAAAGTGAAGAAATCTCTGCAGGTTTAAAACACACACTGTTATTTACTCAACAATAACAGTTATCCTTGTTTTATTTATGTGTTCTGTTGCAGTGTTTTTTTTTTTCATTGATCAATATACAGTAATAAGCCTTATAGTCTTACATGCAGTATAATGTATGGTTTATATAATATAATATGGTGGCAGACAAGTCAGGCATGTTTGGAATGAGTCCACAACACTCCTGATTGGTTAATATAAACGTCATCGAAGAAACCTGCCAATGAGAACTGTCCGCGCCTGTCGTTCACATTTGAAACATGCACGTCAGTTTGAGCGGGTCTCCTCCTGCGGAGCTACAGTTGTCTGTATGTCTACTGCAGGAGTTTATGGATTAATATCGGGATCGTTTTACATCTACACGTTAAATATGAGCATCGGGACGTCAACAAAGAACAGAAGACTTGAGATCTGGTGAGTCCTGCAACTGTAATGGAGTTAAACATGTATTTAGATAATCCTTAGTTTGTGAATGTTTTATTTTGTATTACGTTTCTTCTTCTAGTTAGCTGAGTTTCTTCCCGTTAAATGGGTATGCATCATTAATAGTTTGTTAAATGTTAAGAAGCCCTGAGATGCTGTTTCTTGCAAGATGTTGCGCCTGGGAAACCTAACAGGTGGCTACTAGCTTACAGCTTATTGCACCCTCTCGTCTCCAACACGGGAGAATTACACATAAACATGCAGCGGGGTGTCACAGTGTTGTCGCCAAGTTTAATGTAAAGTTTCACAGCTTTCTTACAGCGGAATCCAGTTTGTTAATGTTCAGTAGCCAACCGCTAGCAAAGCATAAACGGCTAACCACTAACGTTTGGCTAACTTGCTAGTTAGCTCTGCTCTATATATTACAAGCTAACATGACTAGCTAATGTCACACTGTGTGAACTAAAATACTTTTTGTATTACTACACTACAAATAATTATTTTTAACAAAATTATTATTATAGTATGTATTTTTGATCACACTTGGCATAAACTATTTTAGTTCATCATTTAAGAACAGGAGAATGAAAATAATGATTTGTGGTAATCAAAAACAAGGTATTTAATTAATACTTTGAATATTAATGACTAAAGAAATAGATTTGAAAATGTATAGTAAAGACACACTCAGCCATGCATGAAAAACATAGCAAAATAATACGATAATTCTTAGAAGTGTAGTGATACAAACATGATTTTTATTCAAAAAGTAAGAAAGGAAAAATAAAAATTTGAATTGGTGTTGATCCAAAACAGGTTAATTGAGGAATACCTGGAATCCTGAATGATTAAAGTAATTTATTGCAAAGATATTTACAATTAAAACTAATTCGGGTCACTTTTGACACATGTTGGTTGTATGTTGTGTAACAAAGGGTTACCATGACAGCTGTGATGTTCACTCTTTTGACAGAGCACCAGTGGACAGTGAAGACTATGGAAGAGAAGATGTGATGGCTTTGTGTGGAAAGCTGCTGACGCCAGCCGGTGTCCCTCTCATCAGTCTCTCCAGGCAGCACCCAGCTATTCTTCTTCCATCTTGCAGATGAAAAGACTTTGATATGTGAGTAATAACTAACTTGTGTCTAACATAATATTGAATGTGGTTTAGTAAAGTATTTAAAAATACCCCACATTGTACATGTACAGGACAATCAGACCTTGTTCAACAAAGATCATCAGACAATTGTTTTGTCTTTTAAGGTACAGCCGCAGCAGAGAGTCTGAGTTTGAAGAAAACACTAACATTTTATTTAGTGTTGTTTAATCAATCAATATTTACTGGTCTTGAATTTCCTCACTGGATTACAAAATGCTCGAATCTTATTGTACGGGGACATTATGCAGATTTAATCACCTGAAGATGAAAATATAGATTCAGCGATATGTACCATTTTAAGGAAATAGACTGTTAGCGGTATTGACCGAAGCTCCGCAGCTGTAGCTAGGCGCTGCTAATGAAAACTCAAGTGCTCAATGTTACTTTTGCTTTTTTATTAAGAATTGACCAAGCATATCTTCCTCTTGTAGGAAGCTGAAGCATTATGCTGCGTTCACACCGGACGCAATGCGAATATTCGCTTCGCTCTAATCGCTCCTATCGCATCGCTCTAAACGCTCGAGTTTCACCGCGGCTGCCAGCTGTGTTTACTCGCATCATTCAAACAAGACGCGCTGGCTCGGGAGCTACAACTACAACAAAATGAACATATTTTACCGTGATTAAATTGTAATACACGTTTCTAAATTATGCCGAAGTAACAACATACTGATACCGGTTAGTAAAAACCATGAATTAATGCTTTGACAAGTCTGCAGACAAGACGGCAGGAGAAAAACCTTTTAAAATGCTTGTTTTCTGAATTAAGATCGGTTCGACCAGGCTAAGCTAACGTTGTATATTCTCATTCCACACTCATAACAACGGCCTACAGACATAAATAAACCAGCGACTGTATTCGCCATGACACAGACAGTCTGTGGTTTGTACTTGTTTAACTTTTGTCCAGTTTCTGAACAGATATGAGGAGCTGTGAGCTCTGTGTGCTAACTGCTAACAGCTAACGGCTGATGTTTTCTGGTTGAACGTCAGTGACGGCAGGCTGGGATCCTCACCGCTGATTGGCTTCCGCGAGAACGCGTCACGTGAATTTGATGCTCGAGTTTAAAAAATTGAACTCTCGCGTTTGACGCGGCACCGTTCAATCGCGTGATTCGCGCGCGTCCACCGCTTCATGCTCGCCGTCGGAGCCAATTCGCGTCTGTCCGCGTCTCTGCATTGACTTTACATGTAATCGCGCCGCCCCCAAAACATCGCATCGCGTCCGGTGTGAACGCACCATTACATTCGTGCCGGCGCCTAGTTGTAGTTTCTAAGGTATTAGAAAGTTGGTGTTCTGGAAGGGGTTTAGCATTCGATCAATTCCCTTGGGATACTATCAAGAACTGTTTTACAAACACTGTGTGTTTAAGTTTCCAACCCTGCTTCAAAGGTCCATCATACAAGATAGGGGATCTATTGGCAGCTGCTGATAATAACATTCATCATTATGGTTTACTAATTGTTGTCTTTTTGTCCTCTAGGTTGCACTGCCACGTCTACTGTAGCGCAAAATGGACAGAGGAAACATGATTGGGCCTCAAGTTTTTTGCAGCTAACATACATTCTCCTACAAACTTGGGATAGGAGGGTGAGTGAACAAGTTATCCATTGGTTGGAACCTACATCCCCATTGTTAGACGTACTAAATCCTGCACACTGCTCCTTCAAATGGACAATGTGAACATATGTAATCTTAAAAATTAAACTTACTTTTTGTTTATACTGTTTATAAGTAGATGTTTAAATATTATATGCTGTATTCATTAATGGTTGTATAATTCTACAATAGTTTTATATTTTAAGTTTGACATTTTTTATAGTAATTGTTCCCTACAGAACATTTTGTGTTTGATTGGAAAATGTTAGAAAAAGCTGTAAAATAACAGTATTCTACCTGTAGAACTTTAGGTTCTGTATTTATTTTTGTGTTTGATCATAAAAATCTAATAAAACAAATGTAAAAAACATTTTTTCTCTTCAGAACTTTATTTAAGGTATTTGAATGTAACATTTTAAGACAATGGGTTGTCTCACGGGTGAGATGCTTTTTGTGCATTTTTGCTTGCTGTATGTGGATGACGTGATTAATCACGTCATCCAATAGTATTTGACAGGAAACCATTGTATGAGCTTCCTCCAGAAAGTACCGGAGCTGGGGACTACAGTTATGCATGTCTATCATTGTAAATTGACAGTAAATTGCTGGCAAGTCTTTTGCATTACTTTCACAGTACACATTGTAAATTCACAGTAAATTACTGGCAACTCTTTTGCATTACTTTCACAGTACACATTGTAAATTCACAGTAAATTACTGGCAACTCTTTTGCATTACTTTCACAGTACACATTGTAAATTCACAGTAAATTACTGGCAACTCTTTTGCATTACTTTCACAATAGAAATGTAAAAGTACAGGCCCTTGTTGTAATGCATGTACAACAAAATGATGTAATTCCCCAGTAACATACTGTAATATCACAGTAATTCCTTAGTCATTGAAGCTGTGAAATTACAGTATACAGTTTTACCTTTACAACAATGCATTGTAATATCATGGATGTGAAATTACAATGCATTACTGTGAAGACATTCACAGCAATGTATTGTAATATCATGGGTGTGAAATTACAATACATTACTGTGAAGACATTCACAGTAAATTGCTGTGAATCTTACTGTGAAAGTCATGCAAAATTTGGCCAGGTATTTATTGTGAATTCATGGTGAATATTTGTACAGTGTATATAGGCCGGAGCCAGCCCATTTAGTGCTTTAAAAACAAATAAAAGGAGTTTAAAATTACTTCGGAACCGAATTGGAAGCCAGTGCAGTGAGGCCAGAATTGGGGTGATGTGGTCACGCTTTTTGTGGCCAGTGAGTAGACGTGCAGCTGCGTTCTGGACTAGCTGCAGGCGTTTAATTGACGCCTGGTCCATACCCACGTACAGAGCGTTGCAGTAGTCCAACCTCGAGGTAACAAAGGCATTAATAACCCTTTCCAGGTCCTCAAACGATAAAAACGACTTAGTCTTGGCCAATAGTCGTATTTTAAAAAAGCAGGTTTTGACTACGCTGCTGACCTGCTTATCGAATTTAAAAGCGCTATTGAAGGTCACTCCAAGGTTCGTGACAGAGGGGAGGATATTATTTTTGAGGGAGCCCAGAATATCAACCTGGGAGGCTAGAGGTTGGGGTCCAAAAAAGATAACCTCAGTCTTGCTCTCATTGAGGTTGAGGACATTTTGGCTCAGCCAGGATTTGATCTCTGCTAAGCAGTCCATCAATAGCTGTAATGAGTTAACATTTGAATTGAGTGGCAGATAGATCTGTACATTGTCGGCGTAGCAGTGGAAGGGGATGTTGTGTTTTGTGAGAATTGAACCTAGGGGCAGTATGTACAGTAGAAAAAGGATGGGGCCCAAAATCGAGCCTTGGGGGGCTAAACTCATAAAGAGTTTAAAATCTTGAAGGCCGGACGTTGACGGTGCAGCTGGCCTTGATGTCTCTGAAGGTGGAGCAGTCGAAGTCGGCCACCAGAGTCCTCTTACCGCGCTTGTAGGGAACGAAGGAGAAGTTGAAACGAAGACGTTTGTTTGGCTTTATGTCTGGAAGCCTGCAGGGATCACAAATAGCAAAAGGTGAAAACAAGACTCAGAATGGCTCAGTTTGTGGGTGAAACTCGTGGTGACACACACACACACACACACGCACGCACACACACACACACCCACACACACACACAACACACACACACACACACACACACACACACACACACACACCACACACACACACACACACACACACCACACACACACACACACACAACACACACCACACACAACACACACACACACCACACACACACACACACACACACACACACACACACACACACACACACACACACACACACACACACACACACACACACTCACTTGACTTCCACCTCTTCCTTCACCAGTCCACTCCCAGAGAGGGTCAGAGTGCAGTTGGTGAGCGTCTCTGTGACCACGGGGTTCATGAAGATCACCTTTCCTCTTGTGGCACGGTTCACTTTGGCAGAACGGGTCATCTTGAACGCACATTTCACATTTATTTTAGCAAAACTTAATCTAAGATTTTGAGTATGAGAAGAACGATGACAGTCATTGACAGAATTCCTTTTTTTAAATATATATTTGGAGATACAGTGTTGAAAGGAGGAGATAAACAATGACGATTACATTTTCCACGGGCTCTGGAGTGGAATTTGCACTGAAAAAACTAAAACGTTGACTTTGATCAAATGTATCATCATGTCAACAGATTTCACATAACTGTATTAGGTTGGTTGAAACTAATATGTTTGATTTAAACTTAATATTATTGCTTTCAACTTACTTAATACAGTAATGTGAAATCTGTTGAAATAATACATTAAATTAGAGACAACGTTTTAGTTTTTTCCGGTGGCCAAACATAATTCTCTTTTACTGACCTTGAGGGTGATGGGGGGGTCGATCAGCACAACGTCGTCCACAGCCAGGTACGTGTTGTCGGGCCTCTCTTTGTCCGTCACCAAGGCTGAAACCTTCAAGCTGTCACAGTCCAACATGGGCTTATGGTAGGCCGAGAATGGGACTCGGATCCAGATAGACACATCTCCAGGAGACAGAAAAGGAGAGTTAATATAGGTTAACAGCAAATCCTACAAAAGATACAGATATTCCCACCCAATCCTCATGGTAAGTTAGGTCGGAGTGCAAGAGTTTATGAGATGTTTTTCTTGTGAATGTATCATTGTACAATGTCAGAGAAATATTATATAATATTTTATAAAACTAACACAGTTAAAGGAGACACTTTGCACTTTGAAAAATATTGATGCTTACACTTATACTTTAACCAAAGTTACAACATTTTACTAAAAGCTTTGATTCCAGGACTTGTACTTGTACTGAAGTGTTTATGCATTGTGGTATTTAAAAAAGAAAATGTGTTCAACCACTGTAAATGTGAATATTTTTGTGTAAATATAACACGTCAAGCAGGGAATATCAGAGCTGTTTTCTCCTAAATGTACCCCTTTAATAACAGAAAACACTTTTTTTCCTCAAATGTAACTTCCATCCCCAAACTAAGTTATTATAATATGTATTACCTTCAGTCGAGTTGCAGTATTTAGACGTTAAGATTTTGGTTTCATTTAGCTTAGGTTACTTTATTTGTCTCTGTAGTTAGATGTTACCAGACTTTTAGACATCCGCCTCCAAAACTAAACAGCCCCATCAGAGCAGCAGAGGATCACCTTTCCCGGGCCGCAGTATCTTGTCCTTCACCTTGGTCAGGATGCTCGCGGCCGGGAAGCCGTTGTAGGTCATCGCCTGGACGCTGATGTTGACGGAGAGCGACCTGACGGAGCTGCTCTCACTGCGCAGCAACAGCTTCAGCCTCACATCCTTACCGTTCCTCGGTGGTCTCACCTGTAGCAAACAGAGTCGACTGAATACGCTAATGAAGTGTTTTTGTCTTGAAGAAGTTGATGTAGAAAAAGTAATTACATATTCAAACTTGTGCTGTTGAATGCTAACCTAACTAGTTATGTTGTTGTTAAGATATTCCATATTTCCATGTGTAATTTAAGAGTTTTGAGTCTCCTCACTTTCATTCATCTTTAATAACAATCCTGTGTTTATGATATATCACTTTAAGTTGTAAATCACTAAGACATATTTGGTACATATTATTAAATCTGCTACAAGCAATTCATGCTACATTTTGGTGCCCTGTGTGAGGCCCGAGACACAAACTGTTGGTTTGATCAAGTAATTAAAAAGGATTTCAGTATTTGGGTAATGACACCAACAATAAACTGCCTTACCCAGCTTTACCCTCTACGGAGCCCCTAAAGCAGGGGTGGGGAACCGCGAGACCATTTGGTACGGCCCTCGAGGTAATTTAAAAATTAAACAAGCGAGTGCCTGTTTTTTCTGGCCAAGGTCAGGGTCCTTGAACACAACACGAGCCTAACGTGTCATCACGTGGTATATGTCTCGTCTGACAGGGGTGCAGTTCTGTCGGAGAGCACCAGAACGCGGCTCCGGCACTTCCAAAAATTGCAGTAGCCATAAGGAGCCGTACACATGCCGCAGTTTGTGCGTGGCTGTGTCTTTAGTTGAAAGCCCAGTGGCGATCTGTTCATCTGTTCATTAGCACCTTGGGATTGCTGCTAGCAATGAAAGTGCTTTATAAATTGAATTTATTATTATTATTATTATCTGTCATACTGATCATACACTCAATAACTTTGTTGTTATTAGGATCTGGTTAGCTAGTTATGCTAACGAATATAAGAAGCTTCTACAACCAGTGAGGTAAAGACGCATCTTTATATGATCATTATAGTTATAAAAAAATAAGAGAATAAAGTAAACAGGTATAAAATACTATATGACAGTAAAAGAAAGTTGTTATTAATAAACAAGAACACAGTTTGAAAGGGGAGTGATTTGTAAAATATCCATAAAGAAAAAGAAAATCTGCTTACAGTTCTGTTTCATATGGGTGTTGAGAGATGTATCCATGAGCTCCTAATGTTGCTCTCAAAGTGCACCAGATGCTTTTAACTTCAACATTTAAAAAAAAATCTTCCCGGGGGAGCATGCCCCCCGGACCCCCCTAGAGGAGGTTAGGCCCCCCCCCACTTAAATCATCTTCACATGGATAGAAAACTAAATACATTCGCACACATCTTGTGTCCATATCTTTCTGTTTTGGGGGTCATGCCACACCGTGCACGTGCGTGCATGCGCGAGTCATGGTAAGATATCTGGATTAAGAGGTTGCTTTTTCTTTGCACAGCATGAAAGAAAGGCCAAATGAATGGGCTGTGATTTTAGTATTTTTAAGCAGAGGTCAATAATTTGTACGGCCCTCGGAGGATGTTGAAAAATTGAAAAGGCCCTTGAGAGGAAAAAGGTTCCCCACCCCTGCCCTAAAGGGACATGGACAAAAAGAAAAACGTACTTGTGCTCAAGAGAAAGTTTCTTGTGCGAAATAATTAGTTCCTCGTGATCACGAGAAAGCTAGCAGTTGGCACAGGAGGAGGTGGAGCGCACAGGAGACCACCAGCTCACTGCAGACTGTTATGTTTATGTGTGGGAATAACAGTACAGACTTTAATTTAGTTACATTTCAAAGTTGGACTTAATTTTAAGGACATTTACCTGCAGTGTGGAGCTACTTATTGAAGCACCGGAGCACATCGCTGACGCGCACAATCGATCAACCAATGAAATTGTATTTATATAGCACAATATCACCATATACACTTGTCTAAGGGGGCTTAACAGTGTGCACAGAAAACCCAAGAGGTATTAAAGGTCTCCTATTGTACTATTTGTAGGCATATATTGTACGTCTCAGATATATACAAATGTATAAAAACATGTGTATGAAGTGCTCAAAATACAAAACAGATCACCCATTCTAGCCATGCCTCATACCCCTCTATTTCAGCCCTGTTAGAGAAGTGCTGATTCTGGGTCCGTAGATTTAAAAGAAGAAAAAAATTGAGGAAAAAAAGAGGAGGGGGAGCTTGTGCCTGCTCAGAATTCTACTGAGATACTCAGCTAAATGCTGCAGCGATGAAACGCCATATCATGTTCAGAACCACATCAAGGATTATTTCTGAAACAGTATGGAGCTTTTAATACATACTCTCTCCAGTACAGGTTAGCTCTGAGTGCTAGCGATGCTTGCTAATGTAAACAAAGACCATATTACTTCCAAAACACGTAGCGCATTGTTTCTGATAGTGATGTTTCTGATAGGGCCGTGGGTGTAAAGCCAGCCCAGATTTCCGATATTACGTTATATTGGCAGCAAATCTGGATCAGCTCCGTTGCAGCCCCGTTTTTAGAGATTTGGGTATGGAGGAAAAGAGAGAGGGTTGTGTTTTCTGACACTTTGTGAGTTCCCTGACACACCGGGGACACATATTCATGTATAAAAGACGTACAAAAGTGCATTTTGCATGATAGGTCCCCTTTAAGGGAGTTTCTGTGACGCACCTCTTTAAACTGCATGGTCACAGGCGGAGGTGGAGGTATGCAGATCGGTGTTTCTGCATCTGAGGTCTCATTCCCAGCTTCGTTCTCCTCCTCCTCTTCACTCTCATCATCTTCCTCCTCATCACTCGGGATAGCGTCATCTGTCTCTTCCACAGCCACGTTGTCCTCCGTCTCATCATCGTCCTCGCCCTCCTCAATCTCATCCTCATCCTCATCCTTTTCCTCATCATCATCCATTTCGGATTGGGCATAATCAAAGACCTCCTCTCCTTCTCTGTTCCTGTAAATTGACAGGAATAGTTTCAAAATCAATTTCCAGAGATACCTACGGCTGTTTACAGAGGGGGAAAAGTAGAAATATGAGTTAAAGTCCTGCAATAAAAACATTCCCTTATTTAAAAGTATAAAAATATTAGCATCAAAAGAAGGCTACATAAAGTTATTTTTGCACTGGCCTATTACAGAAAAAGATATACAAAATAATGGTATCATATATTGCTTTTTATATATAAGCTTCTTTTTTTTACTATAATGCTGCCAAGTAGCTTGTGAATTTCCGACCTAAAAGGATAATATTTTTCTCTGAATTGTGGCGAACTGAAAGTATAAAGTAGGAGGAGATGGGAATATTGGAGTGAAGTACAAGTACCTCAAAACTTGAGTATCTCTCGATAATTACTCTTCATCCCTGCTGTTTATGTGTTCTTCAGGCGAACTCACCCTCTCTGTATTTGTAACTGTCGGTGATGTTCAACCTCTTCTTGGAGCCGACAGACTTGGTGGAGATATTGTGACCCACCCTTGCAGTGTCAGAGTAAATATTCAATTTGGAGCCATCAGCCTTAACCTGATAGGACACACAAACAGTAGCAACACAAAGAAACAATGAATTACACAAAATCAGTAAAAAATGTCTTTGAAACCATTTAGCGGTGTGTGTCTGCACTGAAAATAGTGAAACGTTGACTTGTAAATGTATTATGTCAACAGATTTCACATAACTGTATTAGGTTAGTTGAAAGCAATAACATTAAGTTTAAATTAAGAGAATATTCAACTTAATATTATTGCTTTCCATTTTGTTGTCAATTTGTTGACATAATACATTTAATTAATGTCAGTGTTTCAGTTTTCCCGTGAACGCTGATTTGTCATATTTAATAGTTCAACATTTATTTTCATGCTGTTTTGTATATAGCAAATTAATAATTATTTAGTGTCATTAATGAAGTTATTACCCATAGTAGTACATATGGTTTTTCACCAGGGAAATAGAGGCAATCAAAGCCATTGCCTTATTGTTTGATCTTTGAAACCTAAGGGAAATCAACCCGAACACACTACAATCTTGCCTGGACAATGGACTGCTACCCGATGCCTCTATGGCAGTTTGATTTCGAGTTAGTTTTCTGTTTTTTTGGTTTTTGAAATACCAGCTACACTGTGTACTGTGTGTGTTGATGAGGCTCACTGACCAGCCAGTCAATGCAGTCGGCGTTGACCTCGGCGAAGACAAATGGGATGTCATATTTAAGGTCTGTCTCTCCTTTTAGGATGGCTTTCACCGGGGCGGGACCACAGCAGAAAATACCTGCAGGAGGAGAAAAATAATTCAATAAAAAAACATTCCAGGAGTGTTTACGTCACTTAAAACCCAGGGTGCGTACGGGTGCTGGAAATCCTGAAAATGCTTGAAATTGTACGAGGTGTTTTCAAGGTTTGAAAAGTGCTTGAATTTTGGGAATGGTGCTTGAATTTGGGATAAAGTGCTTGAAATTGTAAATGCTTTACTTCGCTTTTTAGATTAAAAGAAAATAAAGAAGTCGGAGCGCGCTTAATTGCTTCGCTTTTACATAAAACAGCTCCGCTCCGGCCTTCCCGCGCAATGCGCGTGACCGGCAAGTGTTTTTGTTACGTGTGTGACCTGGGCATTCTGATGAGAGTGATAGATGACAGAGGTTGCCGTTTCAACGAGCGTTGGCTAGCAGAAGACAAATACAAGCCATGGCTAAGACGAGGGTCAAGCGAAGCCCAAGAGTAGCCTCCTGCAAAGTGTGCAACAATAACGATGCGAGAGTCTGCGCTGACGAGCCACACACCACACGAAAGGTACGCCGTAGTATAGCATTTTAGATTAGGCTATCGTTGCATGTAAAATACATGACACTTTTCTCTGTGCGCGGCAAAACAAGCTCGCCAAAATGGCTTCACTAGTCTGGCAGTATTTGAAGTGTCCGAAAATGACAATAAAATAGCGGTATGCAACGTGTGTGTGAAGCAGAAATCCTGCAGCTCCACCCGCTGTGACGGACCGGTGAGCGGAGCAGAACACACATTAAGAGTTAGACCTAACACACTTAGCTATTTTATCTACCTCTGGAACAAGCTAAACTAGTTATAAATATATTTATTCTTCACTGTCGGGTCGCTCATTACTGGATCAGTGAGCTGCAGGAGATACTGACGGGCTGTCAGGAGAGAGAGAGAGGGAGAGAGGAAAAGAGAGCGATATCGGTATCGGCCGATACTGATTCCGGCGATCGGCTGGAGCATCCCTAATAATTGTATATGATATGTTTTATAATGATTGATCATGAAAGTGTTCTCAAAGCTGGTAAAGGTGCAGCTAGTTTGAATGACTTTGTATACTACAGAGTAGCTTGTGAATTTACTCCAGGTGGAACTAAAGTCTGATTTAACACTTGATAATATTTCACATCATTCATCCACATCTGTAAAGTAACTAAAGGTATTAAATACATGTAGTGGAGGAAAAGTACACCAGTTACCTCTGACTTGTGTTTACTGCCAACCTAAAAGTACCTCAAAAATAGTAATCAATAATATATTGAAAAGTTATTTGGCTGATTGTTTTATATTGGCTCAGCCAGGTTATATGGGATGCCCAGTCTACATACAGATGGGTCACTCATTTTGAAATATTAAACTTAGTTTTCTTTTCTAACATTTTTAATTTTTCATCCTCATGTAGAATGCTATTATGAAACACACATTTGGTTGTTTATAGCATAAAGAACATCTGATTTAATGTGAGGTAGGGAAATAATCATTTGAGTATAAGTATGTGTTATAAATATGTAATTTACAACAGCTGTAAGATGCTTGAAAAGCTTGAAAATGCACCTTGAAAATGCCTGAAAAGTGCTTGAATTTGACTTTGGAAAAGGTGTAAGAACCCTGAAAACCGCTTTCTGAAAGATTTTGAAATGTCTCACTTTGGTGCCAAGTGGTGGTTGTATTATTTTTCTGGTGGTCATTTTTGATGTTAAAAAGCCGGCCCGTAAGTTTGCCTAAACCTAAAGCCAGAACTCTCACATCTGTAATTGTGAGTCCTCCTAAACCTGTCCCTACATTGAAAAATGTTAACTTTGATTATGCGTAATATGTCATCAACGTTCACATAACTGTATTAGGTTCGTTGAAAGCAATAATATTAAGTTGAACCTAATATAATATATTTAAACTTAATATTATGGCTTTCAACTAACTTAATACAGTTAGGTGAAATCTGTTGACATAATACATTAATGATTAAATTCAACGTTTCAGTTTTTTTAATTTAACTTAAATCTGAAAAAGTCATAATTGTAATGAGGTTAATTGGATCTACAGGGCTAGATAGGGTTAGGGTTTTGGGGAGCACGGTGCACAGGCTCTCGGGTAAGTATTTTTGTTTAAAAACCTGTAATAAAACCAATACAAGTTTATAAAAGCCCTGTTTGGTCTGTGTTAAAAAATGAAATGAAATAAAATAAAGAAAATGCAAATAAAGGGATAAAAGAGAGCAGCGGCTGAAGCACAGAGTGTGCGGCGGGGTTAAAACCTCATCCCCCGGTGGTGTGTCCGAGGCTGCGTCCCACAACATCTGGTAAAAGGACCGAGGTTGACTTTGTTTAAAATCGGCATGCAGGTAAGATTAGTATTAAATGGTAAATGATAAATAAATACATAAAAGTGCTTTGTAAAATCAGTGCAACACTAGAACCGCCAACGGGTCAATTTTACCCGCAGCTGTTTTTTGATTGTATGTAACTTTTTTTCAATAAAATATTCAAGTTTCCCAGTCCGTGACTTTTCCTGAAAGTGTGTTATGTAGCACCCTCTGTTGTTAATGGTCAATATGAAGTCAGATTGAAAAAATCGCCCAAAAAAATGCCATTTATACCTATATCCGCCAGCGGGTAATATTTACCTCATAGAAAATGCAGCGTAAACATAACGTGTTGCTATAGCAACGTCTTTTGTCTACTGCGGTTCCTTATAGATAGAGAGATAGATTGATAGATAGATAGAGAGAGATATAGAGAGAGAGATAGAGAGATAGATAGTTATAGATAGATAGAGAGAGAGATAGAGAGATTTGTACCTAATCAAAACACAAGTCTAACACCAAGCGTTTAAATCAGCACTGGAAGCGATATTTTAACCGGAGAGTCCACAGATTCTATTGGTATACGTTTCATCCCTGTGCGATCAAAACTCACTGTTCTACATGATAAATAAAAGAACATTGTACCTTGAAAATCAATAGCGGGTAAATGTGACCCGTTGGCGGTTTTAGGTATACAGCGACCTCTGGCGGTTCTAGTGTTAAAAAAAAGTGCTGGTAAAAAAATCACATCAACCCAAATAATACAAGATAACATAACATATACAATATATAAAATATAATATATAGAACTATAAAATATAATATATAAAGTATAAAATATATAAAATATGTCAAATGTAAAGTATAAAATGCACACGGGTTAGTAGGCACACGGGGAGGGAAAATATTTTAAAGTAAAGGGATTAAGTGTCCCTAACAGTGTTTAAAACCCAGGCCGAGGTCTAGGTGGTGCAGGTGAGACATGGGACACGCCTCGGATGATGTTTAGAAATACTTTATTCAAGGGATTGTTCCAGGGTGTTTCTCTGCGGGAGGCTCCAACATCCATTTCAAATAAATTAAAATAAAAAGTAATAACTCAAATATGAATAAAATAATATAAACAATGTTTAAATAAGAAACGGGGGATTAATAATATATAAAAAGATCCTCCTCTTTTGGAACCTATTAAAATAAGGAAAACATGCAATAAACCGTGCAAACATAGAATCAAGTGTAACATGTAAAATATAAATAGTAATAGAGTAGGGTTAGGGTCGCGAGGCCTTCTAGATTTTAAGGAGTGTAAGAAAATTGGCCCTTATCTCAGACATTTATTTATTTGTTTGAAGGAAACTAAATGATACTTTATTTTAAAGTTTGGATTATTATTAATGAAATAACCTTCTCTCATGATACATGAGCAGTTACCTGTGCAGTTTATTACTTGGTCTGTAATGTTGTTTTTCATGCATTATAATAAAATAATATTTTTTATAGCGATTGTCTTTCTACCTGTCTATTGCATATTTCAACAGCGAAATATAAAAATAATGACTAGCCATAATTACAAGGGATTTGTTGGGAATATAAATGATCAATCATCATTTTATGATTTTAGTCAAACTTTCATCTAGAGCACAATAAATATGGAAGTTCTTCTGAGCAAAACTATAGACTCCAAAGGATGAATGCTGTATTATTTTGTAACTAAGAAAGTAATCAGCATGAACTGTAGTTTATAAAGTGTAACATCCGTACCATCGCTCTTCTCCTGTGGTGTTGGATCCACAACCTGCCAACCGTCAAATGCTCCGTCCTCTGAAAGATCAGGGCGCCTCATCCACGCCTCCACCCACACGTGGTAGTTCCTAAGACATTAAGTAACAGTTATATTAGGGCTAGGCGATAGTGAAATACAATAAGAATCTGAATCTCTTTATTGTCATCATACTTTGGTATAAGCCAGGACATTTTGTTTGGATCGCTTACTAGAGTTAGACACAAATAAATAAAAACAATGATAAAAGCAGAGGTAGCAGCAATGACAAGGCACTGCATGGTAAAGCACTGAGATTAAATTAAATTAAATTAAATGTCAATGTACATATTTACAAATGTTACAGACCATAAAATGTTATAATACAAACTACACAAGTTTAAATATAACTGGGTGTTCGTAAATTGATGCAAAAAATGATCATAGATGCTAAAGAAAAGAAAAAAGAAAAAGAATGCATTTGTATTTATAAATATTGTAATTACAGTCTTTGAAGGGTGGAGGTGTAAGTTATCAACTTTATGTTGACGAAAATCATATATCAAGAAAAGGTAAAAAAAAAAAAAATGCGTTCATCAACCCTGGAACGTACACATGGATTGCTGCTTTGACGTTATTGGGGCCATACACTTTTCATAGGACCTTGTTGTTCACTCTGGATACGTTTTCTTCAACGTGTCGTGCAGTGTGTTGATGTTAAGTAAATGTTTTTGTATCCTCTCACCAAATGCTGTCATGGGATGCTTTGGGTGCGACTCCGTAGTCGGCGTGGTACTCGTCGATGATCAGATTGGCGTTGTTGTCGTGGGCTGACGAGAAGTTGGTGACCACACGACAGGGGATGCCCAGCAGGCGCATCACTGCAACCAAAAACAAAGACTTGATTTAACACTAGATGTTACCCTATTGCACTGAAAAAACCCTGAAACGTTGACTTTAATTAAATGTATTATGTCAACAGATTTCCCATAACTGTATTTGGTTAGTTGAAAGCAATAATGTCGAGTTTAAATAAAAAATAGTAGGTTCAACTTAATATTATTGCTTTAAACTAACCTAAAACCGTTATGGGAAATTTGTTGACAAAATATATTTACTTAATTGCGTTTGTTCAGTGTGTGTTTGTATTGAATGAGACATTTTGCCATTATTGTTAATGTGTCTCTTTATTGTCATTGCTCAGGAGCCATTTCATAGAGAAATGGCTTCAAACTCAGATTCAAATGTACACTAATCTGCATGGGAGTTTAATTCAAAGGGAAAGTTCACCCCAATATTAAACATAAACATATAGATTATTTTACCTTTTTAGGATATTAGTGTTTTTTTTCCTAATTTCTAAGAAAGCTGAAATACATTATTTTCTTATTTGAAAATTCGAAATTATTTTCCATAGCTTTCAGATCATGTGACTCCAGATGAATGCAGCATTGTATTGCTACACTGGACATACTTTTATTGGCATTACCAATACTTTTACTTTTGGCATTGTTATTTTTTTTATGCCTTATAACTTATTTGCTAGTTTTCAATTGTAGTATTCCTTATTTAACTTAGGATATAAGTACTTATTCCATTCCATTCAAACTATCTTGTTGACTTGTCTTATGAGCATTTCAATAATTCAAATGTAATATTAAAACTGTTACCTGAGCACATCACCCCAGCAAACACCCAACACTGGCCATATTTGACGGGGTGTGCACCGATGTTGTACCAGCGACGCAGGATGGGGTAACTGCCACTCCAGTGAGAGGGGGAATACCCCCCAATATATGAAGTGCCCCAGTTCCCCTGCAGGACCCCCCGGTCATCTTGAGAGTTTATCTGAAAGAAAATAAGCACACTCTTTTTAAATGGGACTTTTTCTCCTCAAAATTGAAACTTCAGATCTGACTCTTAAGACTGTGTCACTGAATAGACATTTGCCAACAATTCTTTTTTCCCTCAGTACATTCTAAAAAGCCATTAAATCTGCAATTCCCATTTGGCCCCACAATGAATGATGAAAAAACTGAGAGGATGTCCATCAGTTGAAATAAATTGATGTTAATTAAAAAGCCAAGGTGTATTTTAAAATGCATGTTAAGGAAGTCTTAAGCACACGAGTGGATGAAGTTGGATGTCTGGGAGTTTGTAAACAGATGTTTTAACATATTTTGCTGTTGGAGCAAACTTCCATTGGTCCTCACTAACATTCATTCATCAAAACTACACCAAAAGGTTTTGCTTCTCCATTCACCATAGAAACATGCAAGATAAACTGAGTTTTCCTAAAGGGGCCCTTTTATGCTCATTTCATTTGTGTATTGTCTCCATGCTTTAATGTTCAAAAAGGCCTTTATTTTTCTCTTACTGCCTGTACTGCAGCACCTCTTTTCACCCTCTGTCTGAAACCAGAGCCCCTGTCCCTGTCTAAGTTTATGATGTTAGGACAATGTGTTGGCCGATGCGTTGTCGCGCTTATAAATATGTAGCGGTTGTTGCGAGTGTTTATTTGTGTGTGTTTGTCTGGTATTTGCCTGTTCTGTGTATGGCGCTGGGTGGTCGTAAAAGAAAACGTAGTCGTGAGCGCGTCTGTCAACTCAAAGTTGATTGTTGTGCACCTGGTCTGCCCCTGGCTCCGCCTCTGCCCAGGTGTTTCCAATTCCACTCAGTCGCGGATGTATGAAGAGAAGCTGGAGGAGAAGGATGTCTCGCCCTTTTCTGACGCCGGGAGACACTCTCCTGTGAAGACCCTTGTTTATGTAGTGGGGCTTGAGCTATACTGTGTCATGTAGATGTGTTTATGTTTAGCCTGGAGGACCTGGTAGTGCAGTTTTCGCGGCTTTCTTTGTTTCCATAGGGTTTACGCCTGGCTTTTGGTTAGGGGGAAGCTCTTGGTCCTATGGCCCCTGGTGTGGCTGGCTCGGGCTCCCTCCTTCCTTTTGTTCTTTTTGGCCAGTCCTCCAGACCTTTTTCTTTTCCCATTTGGCTTTTGTAAGAAAACGGCTCAATAATAATAAATGTCCGTTACTGTTGTTGCGTGTATTTTTTTCATGTTGCGGGTCTCAGCGCGAGCCACTACAGCGGAGTAGAGGCTGTGGGCGTAACACATGCTAACACTTACAATCCCGTCATTTAGCGATAGAACGTTTTTACTTTCTGCATTAAGTGGTATCAATGTCTCGCATCATTTCTGGATTTTTGGTACACAACAGTCTGAACTGTCAGCCAACAAAGGCTTAGCTGCTATAAAAAGGTTTAGGAAGCCGTGCGTAAGAAATACAAATATATATCATACCATGGCGCTGACCACGCGGCTGACGTAGATGGGGTTACAGCGAGCGGAAACATCGTCAGCAGGGTCTTTCTCGTGTTTGAGGTTAAGGTCCAAAATCAATAAACTAATTTCCACCATGTTGTCCTCAAACTGGAAGAAGGGAGAGAATTTTGAATTGAAATATATAATATATTTGAATTATTTAAACTTTAAAATATACATCATTTGCAGTTTGCTTTATAGTAGATAATTCAAATTCAAACTTATAGTTCAGCCACTAAAATGTCAGATTTACAATTTAAAACTTACATCTGTGTGACTAAAAAAAGAGTATTGGGTACTTGAATTCTAAAAAGTATATACATTTTTTTTTCAAAACACTGTGTGTGTGTGTGTGTGTGTGTGTGTGTGTGTGTGTGTGTGTGTGTGTGTGTGTGTGTGTGTGTGTGTGTGTGTGTGTGTGTGTGTGTGTGTGTGTGTGTGTGTGTGTGTGTGTGTGTGTGTGTGTGTGTGTACCTGTCCAAAGTCCCAGGCTCCATGGGAGATATGTCTTTGACTACCTTTGTAGATGACTCCTTGTTCATTCATCACATACTCCTTTATCTCATTCTCATCCTTCAGATACACCCAGTCATCTACAGACAGACAGACAGACAGACAGACAGACAAACAGACAGACAGACAGACACACAGACAGACAGACAGACAGACACACAGACACACAGACAGACAGACAGACAGACAGACACACAGACAGACAGACAGACACACAGACAGACAGACAAACAGAGAGACAGACAGACAGACAGAGACACACAGACAGACACACAGACAGACAGACACACACACAGACAGACAGACAGACAGACACACAGACACACAGACACACAGACACACAGGAAGACAGACTTTTTATTTGTATTTGATGGTATGGGTTTACAAGTATTCAAATTATATGATAAAATGTCCTGTATTCAAAATCTTACTTTAGCAATCTTACTTTATGGCAAAAGAGGACAGATGTAACTGTAAAAACCCTTTTTTCCCCTTTTATTATCTTAAGTCCTTCTGATATACTTTTACTTACTTACAATTTGTAAAGCAGGATTTAACTACATTCCACATTAGCCTACAGGTGGTACATTCTTTCTTGCATAGTGATTATTAAGATAAGTATTATTTTCTTCCTTTTACAACAAACTATTTTTGTCACCAAAGATAAATAAATAAATAATGTTTTGTTTGACTATTCCATCGACCAACCCCAACCCCCTTTTTATTTAAAGTGGACCTATCATGCTATATTTGAATAATATAGTGTAGGACCATACCTATATAAGGCATTTATACTTTTTTTTTTTCAAAATACCAAACAGATCATGCATTTTAGCCATGCCTCATTTTGCTCAATTTGACATTTTTTAGCTCTGGATTTGCAAGGGCAGATTCAGTGAGAAGAGCACCATCTACTGGCCTGGCATATGTACTACAGCGTCTCCAGCGCTTTCGAACGGCAATGGCCGTGGCTGTCTCCTCCTGATTGGTGGAGTTGGCCCAATAGCCGTAGCGCCACCGTCCTGACGTCAGGACAGTGTTCAAATCTGGATCAGTTTTGATCAGATCCGTTGCAGCCCCTTTTTTAGAGATTTGGGTATGGAGGAAAATAGAGGGTTGTGTTTTCTGACACTTGGTGAGTTCCCTGGAACACCGGGGACACATATTCATGTATAAAAGACGTACAAAGTGCATTTTGCATGATAGGTCCCCTTTAAGTTTAAAATAAAAAAGTTTTGAGTGACTTTAGTTTAGTTAATTTAAATGTTAATTTGTAATAATTTATAAATAAAATATATATAATATACTATATTATATATATTATATATTATATATAGAATTTTTATTTTAATTATTTATTTATATTTATATATATAGATAGATATAATTTTTTTTAACCAGACTGTTTAAACTCCTTTTCACTCCAAAATAACTTTAATTATTTCGCCATAGGGTAGATATTCTCTACACTGTTGCAGTGTGTTTGAGCTATTGAGTAACACAGTGTAAAAATACTAAATAATAAATAAATACGCAATATCTGATAATTACTTTTATGTTGCTGCTTGTTAATAATTGTTCAACTATTTGTTTTTTAAATAGGCCTACTGTATACTGTATTATTACACAAGTTAGTTGTTTACTCTATTCTGATTGGTCATTTGGACATTTCACAGGTTGTTAATACTCGATAGCACACAGCTGCTAAGCAAAATAATGACCGTTGCTAAGGAGGATCAAGGGAGAAAAGAAAAGACAGAGCTTTGAACGTCAGAAAAATATATAGAAGAAAAGATAGACAGGAAGTAAATACTAACGGGAACAGCAGAAGAAGACAAGCAGGAAGTAAACACTAAAGGGAACAGCAGAAGAAGACGGAAGGGAAGTAAACACTAAAGGGAACAGCAGAAGAAGACAGGCAGGAAGTAAACACTAATGTGAACAGCAGAAGAAGGAAGACAGGAAGTAAACAGGAACACGGTATGGGCTCTGCGGTGTTTAAGGACTGAGCTAGGTTAGTGGAAAAGAAACTGTGAACAGACTTGGACAGTCACAGAAAACCTTGTTCAGTGCTGCTGTCATTTTAGGTGGTTGCTGTTGCCGCCTTTCAGCAGTTGTTACGCAGTGGAGCAGACTATTTTTGAATGCCAAAGCAATACCATCATTTTTAAATCAATTAAATTATTTTCAGTTTGTATTGTATTATTGTACTAACTATAGTGTGACTATAGGCCTACTTGGTTACTTTTAAAAACTGGTATCTTTTAAAGATTTGAAAGTATCTTCCCATTGACCAGACAGATGAAGCACCTACCGGGACACCAGGGGTTGTAGAGCACCACCAGCTTCCCCAGCAGCACCTCCTCCCCCCCGAGTTTCACAGTCAGGATCCACTCCCCCACAGGGGTGACAGCCGGGGGGTGAGGTTGAGGACCAGAGTTTGCAGGGAGGAGTCCTTGTGCAGATCCGCCTTCCATACTGCTATCGCTGAACGGGAGCGGGTCACCACATCTGGGACGCCGAAGAGTGAAAGCGTCCCCTGTTTCTCCGTTGGAATTTCTCCTGCAGAGAGGAGCCAATGAAGTTAACGTAATGGTGCACATGCTATGAAAAATACCCAATTTTGTGGCCATATGATTCGGCATTCTTATAAAGAAGGTCTTGCGCTGTTTGTTAATAAGTAGACGGGGTGTCATCAGCTACAGTGCAGAGGAGAATCCAAATCTTCTGAACAAAGAAGAATCTTACAATTCCATGCATCATTTCAGATTTCAAAAGTAGGCAAATGTGTGGGCATCACATCGATGTCTTCATGATATCAACTGGATTAAAAACATCTGGCCGAAAAGTTCCCTAAAACTCCGTACACCTGTCTAAAAAAAAAACATTATACATTTAGCGAGACTTTTCTGAAGCCCAGAAAGCCATCTTTGACACTACACACACTAAAATCACACTAAGGAGGAGCACATTTTCATAGATTTATCTCAATGCATTATCTATTGGACTTGCCCCAGCAACAGTCAGTGTCACCATACACCGTAGATCTTGCCAGACAGACACAGCTGATTTACATTAGCTCATTAGTGCAGTCACACCCACAAACACACTCTTAGGCCCAATCCCAAACCACTCCCTCGACCCTCCCCCTCCGTGGCGGAGTGAACTCCGTCTGTAGCCACACTCACAGCTCAACGAGGCTCCCTCCTGTCAGATGGAGGGAGTAAATACAGCGGCAAGCTTTGGGACAAACTCCCCTCTCTCTGGCAGAAACAGGAAATGCCGTAACTGTATGTAACAACGGTTTAAAATCAGCTTCTCTTAGACAAAAAATGTAAATTAAGAACTCAAATAAAACTCCAAACATCTTTCATTGTGTTACTTTTTTGTAAAGCTCTTTTAGTTTTAAACCTGATGTTTATAAGCTTCTTGTTTTTGCAACAGTCTGTAAATATACACAACTTTATAATAAAATGCACACATTTACCTTTTTCTAGACTAAACACAGGTATGATCCTAAGTTAAAAAAATATGAGGTTATCATGAGGTTGTTAACATCGCAATTTATCAGTGGATGTTTGCTGGAACTACTTGTAAACAGCGTGTTTCCTGACGGACACACACAGCGTGACTCCGGTCAGGTAGAGACCGGTCTCAAGTCAGTACCGATGCAGACTCGCTGTTTGAGGGCTTGATAACCCACTCCCCCTCCACACCTCTCCACACTCGTTGGTTTGGAACAGCACTTAATGTGGCGGACCCTCCGCGTGAACGCGCAAACGGAGGGGTAGAGTGTAGGGGTAGGGTGTAGGGCGTGGTTTGGGATTGGGCCACAGTCACACCCAAACACAAAAACACACAGTTAGGCCAAAGTACCTTTTCTTATCAAAACCCTTATTATGGAATAACCTCCCGTATTATAGCGATCAGAGAGTCTCATTTTGTCTCAATCCCCCAACCCCACACCCCTTCTAAATACTGGACCCATGAAGTTACTGTATCATTAAAGAAGCTCAGGATGGGTCATGTTTCTTCAAAAAAAGTGCCCATATAGAGTAACTGTATCTGTACTGGAAGCTCAGGAAGAGGCATGTTTTCAAAATAAAAGTGCCATTTTGGCTTTAGGCCTTTAAGCACAGACATATTTAAAACAAATAATGTAAAGTAAGCCCAACCTGTCTTTGCAGTGATGTGCAGCTGGTGCAGCTTAGGGCCAAAAGGCTGCGCCACATTCAGGGTCAGTTTGAAGGGCTGACCTCGCCTCACGATCAGCTGATCCACAGAGATCTCACTGGTGTGGTGGAGGAAGTTGTTGTTCTTAGGGTGGAGGTCCACTCCCTTAAAAACTGAGAGGAAAATAAAACAAACATGAACAAGCTGAAAAAATAGCGACCGTCTTTATTCAGATTAAAAATGTAAGATTAGTGCAGTTTTTATGGTTGCTCATAGTGGTGCCAAAAGATGTTGGAAAAGTATTAAATAATAAATTCATAAAATACCTAGAATAAGTTTTGCACACGATTGATGTGATTTATTATTATAGGTTCAAACATTATAGGCAGTTACAGAGGGTCTTACTTGAACATGAAATTAATTTTCATTTTCTTTACCAACCCTCTTTGAAATTTTAATACTTTAATACTTGGCTGGTTTCAGGGGAACAGATTCTGACTTGCTCTTCGAGAACGTTTTTTTCCAGCAGACTGGGCTCTGGTTTCAGACAGAGGGTGAAAAGAGGTGCTGCAGCACAGGCAGTATGAGAAAAATAAAGAGCTTTTTGAACATTAAAGCATGGAGACATGTCACTAAATATATATATGAACCTGAAAATTAGCATGATATAACTCTTTAAGTGGTATAAAGACAACTTCCCTCTCGGGTGGAAAATGAAGTAGTTCCATCCTATCTATCTATCGTGTCTGGACTGCACCTTTACCAATACAATTTAAAGAAAGTTGTAGTACTTTAAAATGTTTGCTTATTTAAGCTTTTGTACATGAATGTGTATCCTCATGCTTGATTCTACTTATTGAGAGTCACTTTGAATAAAAGCGTCAGCTAAATGAACTGTCATGTGATGTCATCTGTAAAAAATTACTTTTCAACTGATGTTTATGTTTTTATTTTACATGCAAATGATTAAATCCATGTTTACTTGTTATTTAATTGCTGACATTATTACCGTACCAGTTTTCTTTGTAAAATGTTTGAAAAAAATTATGAGTGGGAAGATTTAAAGAAAAGTTTTCAGGCAGACATTGATTCCAGTGCTGCTGGTGCGGAGCCAAGTGAGATTTTAGAAAAGATTCCCCACAGTGAACCGGTTCTGCGTGTTGACAGAAACTAGGGTGGACAGGTGAAGAAATATGTGTTTGACAGAGATTACAAACTCATCGATGAGGGATCACAGTAAGCAGTGAAAACATGTGTGTGAAACTGGGGCAGGACCAACAACAAGGAAATGTGTGTCATCATGCAGGAGTGTCACAGTCCTGATATGTAGTTTAAACTGCAGAATGCACATTTGCTCTTATACAATTCCTGTTAAAAAGGCATTTCAACAAGAGATCTTAAACTGAATTGGCCTGGAGTCAATATATTTTCGATTGTTTAATGAAAGAACCCTGAATTGTTGTCTGTTATTTGTTAGGCTTGTTGTACTCAGCTCGATAGACACTTTTACCCTCGGCTTATTTTTTTTTATTGTATTTTAATTTTGAGTCTCACCGCCATCATAAGGCTTTTGCAGGTTTCAACAAGTTAAATAAAACACAAGTCATTAAAGTAATTATTCATTTTGTGAGGAACTGAGAGGAAAAATAAAACAAACATGAACAAGCTGAAAAAATAGCGACCGTCTTTATTCAGATTAAAAATGTAAGATTAGTGCAGTTTTTATGGTTGCTCATAGTGGTGCCAAAAGATGTTGGAAAAGTATTAAATAATAAATTCATAAAATACCTAGAATAAGTTTTGCACACGATTGATGTGATTTATTATTATAGGTTCAAACATTATAGGCAGTTACAGAGGGTCTTACTTGAACATGAAATTAATTTTCATTTTCTTTACCAACCCTCTTTGAAATTCTGTAGAATGTATTTTAATACTTGGCTGGTTTCAGGGGAACAGATTCTGACTTGCTCTTCGAGAACGTTTTTTTCCAGCAGACTGGGCTCTGGTTTCAGACAGAGGGTGAAAAGAGGTGCTGCAGCACAGGCAGTATGAGAAAAATAAAGAGCTTTTTGAACATTAAAGCATGGAGACATGTCACTAAATATATATATGAACCTGAAAATTAGCATGATATAACTCTTTAAGTGGTATAAAGACAACTTCCCTCTCGGGTGGAAAATGAAGTAGTTCATCCTATCTATCTATCGTGTCTGGACTGCACCTTTACCAATACAATTTAAAGAAAGTTGTAGTACTTTAAAATGTTTGCTTATTTTAAGCTTTTGTACATGAATGTGTATCCTCATGCTTGATTCTACTTATTGAGAGTCACTTTGAATAAAAGCGTCAGCTAAATGAACTGTCATGTGATGTCATCTGTAAAAAATTACTTTTCAACTGATGTTTATGTTTTTATTTTACATGCAAATGATTAAATCTATGTTTACTTGTTATTTAATTGCTGACATTATTACCGTACCAGTTTTCTTTGTAAAATGTTTGAAAAAAATTATGAGTGGGAAGATTTAAAGAAAAGTTTTCAGGCAGACATTGATTCCAGTGCTGCTGGTGCGGAGCCAAGTGAGATTTTAGAAAAGATTCCCCACAGTGAACCGGTTCTGCGTGTTGACAGAAACTAGGGTGGACAGGTGAAGAAATATGTGTTTGACAGAGATTACAAACTCATCGATGAGGGATCACAGTAAGCAGTGAAAACATGTGTGTGAAACTGGGGCAGGACCAACAACAAGGAAATGTGTGTCATCATGCAGGAGTGTCACAGTCCTGATATGTAGTTTAAACTGCAGAATGCACATTTGCTCTTATACAATTCCTGTTAAAAAGGCATTTCAACAAGAGATCTTAAACTGAATTGGCCTGGAGTCAATATATTTTCGATTGTTTAATGAAAGAACCCTGAATTGTTGTCTGTTATTTGTTAGGCTTGTTGTACTCAGCTCGATAGACACTTTTACCCTCGGCTTATATTTTTTTATTGTATTTTAATTTTGAGTCTCACCGCCATCATAAGGCTTTTGCAGGTTTCAACAAGTTAAATAAAACGCAAGTCATTAAAGTAATTATTCATTTGTGAACATGTACAATATACAATACAATAGTAAGCATAAAAAAACCATTTCATTTTGAAGAACCCTTTTGTTTTGTTTTTAGTTAATATAATAGACAATAGACTTAAACAATCTTATTTAGGAACATTTTAGACAATAATATTTTAAGCCTGAATTGAAGACACTCAGAAAACCTGCATCATAAGCATATTTACAGCAGTGTGCAGCTGTTTTCACTAACAGACTGTATACATCCTGTCAGCGCATACATTTCATATTATCATCGTCAAATTAAGCATTGAGTCGCTCGTGAATTTCCCTAAGGCATTAAAAGATATAGCTGAACAGTTTCATTTGTTTTGTACAAAAAGCATCTTCTTTCTCAAAGAGCTTTGGGAAACAAAGCTAAGTTGTTCATTCAATCATTACATTTACAGTTAGAAGTCCATATTAAGATTGTATACATAATTCCTCTTAATATGAGCTGATGCTATTTTAGATGTTGGCTGACTTTCAAACTATGTTTTGCAACCAAACTCAACACCATTATTAAAAAATATAATAAATGCAAGCAACAGGAGACTCTAATGTTCTTACCAGATTCTGAATCTGTCATCTTTCCAAAAAGCTTCCTTCCTAGAATCGAAAAATGCGCGCTGGCAGGCAGTCAGCAGCACACTGGAAGCACTACTCGTTTGTGGAGATTTAAATACTTGAGAAGCCCAACCCCATTTCTAATGAACGTGCAACAAGTAGCGCAACCTGGAATTAAACCCTTCCTATCAAAATAAAAGTTCCTGTTTCCCAGATTACTTGTTCATATCACTATGCTGCTATTCCATTAATTGACTTTTGTCCACAAAGACGTAGTGCCCATATACGTGCTCTAATGGAGAGGTGGGACAGAAAGGGGCTGCCAGTGTTCGATAACCCGGAGCACTTGGGTCTCAGCAGGGTCTAAACCCGGTCGGTTCCCAAGCCGAGTCCCTAGAGACTGAGCTACTGCCGCCCCAAATTTAATATATCTTCTCTGACCTTTATGTAGTGTTTTATTTTCCATTTTGTATTTGCATTAATAATAATTGAAAGCACTTTGAATTGCCATTGTGTATTAAATTAAATGTGCTATAAAAAACGTACATAATGTTACTTTTGTTCTTGGTTTCATCTCTCATGGACTTCACAAAGAAAGGAAAGAGGCACATTTTATATAGTTTGGTAGGTTGTGTTTTCGGCCACTTGGAAACAACATAGAAACTGAGATTTGATGTAGTGTTATTCAGTCGATTTTTCATCTTTGACTCATTTTAAATAAAGAGTTACGAGTATGAATACATGTGTCCAGTTGGTGTGTGTGTGTGTGTGTGTGTGTGTGGTGTGTGTGTGTGTGTGTGTGTGTGTGTGTGTGTGTGTGTGTGTGTGTGTGTGTGTGTGTGTGTGTTGTGTGTGTGTTCTAACTTTTGGTCACTTTCCTAACAGTCTCAAGGAGGCAAGAGTAAACCCTCTCCTAAAGAAACCCACTCTCAACCCGTCTGATGTTATAAACTACAGGCCTGTCTCTCTCCTCCCGTTCCTGTCTAAAACACTTGAACGCGCTGTCTTTAAACAACTCTCCTGTTATCTCCATCAGAACAACCTTCTGGATCCGCACCAGTCGGGTTTCAAGGCTGGTCACTCCACAGAAACTGCCCTCCTCGCTGTCTCTGAGGAACTGCACACGGCTAAAGCAGCCTCCCTCTCCTCTGTCATCATCCTTTTGGACCTGTCTGCTGCATTCGACACGGTGAACCATCAGATCCTCCTTCGCACTCTCCAAGAACTTGGAGTTTCAGGCTCTGCACTTTCCCTCCTCACCTCATACCTCAAAGACCGCACCTACAGGGTAACTTGGACAGGGTCCGAGTCCGACCCTTGTCAATTAAGTACAGGGGTCCCTCAGGGCTCTGTTCTTGGTCCCCTCCTCTTCTCCTTGTACACAAACTCGCTCGGATCTGTCATTAGCCCGCATGGTTTTTCATACCACTGCTAAGCTGACGACACCCAATTAATTCTGTCCTTTCCCCGCTCAGAGACCCAGGTCGTCGCACACATCTCTGCTTGTCTAGCAGACATCTCTCAGTGGATGTCTGCTCACCACCTCAAGCTCAACCTTGACAAGACTGAACTGCTTTTCCTTCCGAGAAAAGATTGTCCCACTCTTGACCTAACAATCAACATCGGCACCTCTATTGTTTCCCCGACTCAGACTGCAAGGAATCTGGGTGTGACCCTAGATAACAAACTGTCCTTCACTGCAAACATCGCTGCTACAACCCGCTGCTGCAGATACACGCTTTACAACATCAGGAGGATACGTCCCCATCTGACCCAGAAAGCGATGCAGGTTGTGGCCCAGGCTCTCGTCATCTCACGCCTAGACTACTGCAACTCCCTCCTGGCTGGTCTACCTGCATGTGCCATCCGACCTCTGCAGCTCATCCAGAATGCAGCGGCTCGTCTGGTCTTCAACCCTCCAACATTTTCCCACACCACGCTGCTCCTCCGCTCACTTCACTGGCTTCCAGTAACTATGGGCTCAGAACAGTCTCATAATACACACATGCACACAGAAGGATTCACACTTGTATTTCATGATCCGCAAAAGGATTCACACTTGTATTTCCGGATCCACACTTGTGTTTTTCAATGCACACACAAATGTTTCCGTTTCATATACATGTAAAAAAATCCAAATACAGAAAAAAGTTTTAAATATGTATTTTTGATCCTCACATATTTGTTTTCCGTTTAAAACCGCTGCACCTACAAACACAAACCGCTTTCTGTGCATGGATCGCTGTGCATTCGTGTGTGGGTTTTTTGAGACTCCCCTGACGGTGACCCGATTCGTACTTGTAATTTTTTCTATCTATAGC
Source organism: Trematomus loennbergii (assembly GCA_012861695.1). Lineage (NCBI taxonomy): Eukaryota > Metazoa > Chordata > Actinopteri > Perciformes > Nototheniidae > Trematomus > Trematomus loennbergii. Next base: position 107,460 of record JAAOOA010001216.1, on the reverse strand, counting down.
CAATCAGATGTCTCCTCAATTCTAAGCCAATCACATGAGCGCGCCCCACGAGGGTAGATTTCTTGCGTTTATGACGTAGCGCTTCATGTACGCATTTTGCTGACAGGTCCATGGAGCCTGCCTGCAGGCGCTAATCTCAGGACACTTCCACTCTCAGTACATTGCCACTTTCCGAACAGGAAATGCACGCAAATACAAGCCTTTATATTATTAAGGTACAGTGCCACTTTCCAAACCATTAATGAATGCTGGTGTACATAATAACGGCAGGCAAAACCGTTTTAAATGTGTGTTTCCTGTATGGCGAATACAGCTGCTTTATTTATGTCTGTATGCAGTTGTTGTGAGTGTGGAGGGAGCAGCTACAGGTTAGCTTAGCCTAATCGATCAGTGCACTACGAAGCCAGTGCTAGACAGTGAACTGTCAACGGGGGGGAGCCCCGCCGGTCATTATCGGCCGATATTCACTCTTAATAGTTTGATCGGTGCTCTCTATAAAGGCCGTTCAGGAGAGCTGGATCTGATCGATATGGACATAAACGCGAGTGAAGTTTTAGCGAGCTGCATGAGAAACTGACGGGCTGTCAGGAGAGAGGGAGGGAGAGAGGAAAATAGAGGATCCGTTACTCCCGTGTTATTAGCCATATCCGGTCATAGTCCGGTAATTACCTGCTAACGGAAACTCTGCTACACAATTCTTCTTCTTATTATTATTATTATTGAAACATGACCGGTAAGTTTCAAATTTGTCCGGTAAAATAAATTCTGTCTGCGGAAACCCTGCTCCGGACAGCGCAAAATGCGTATATGAAGTGTCATGAACGCAATCAATCATACCCTCATGGGGACGCGCTCATGTGATTGACTTAGAATGAAGGAGACATCTGATTGGCTATAGATAGAACAAATTACAAGTACGAATCGGGTGACCGTCAGGGGAGTCTCAAAAAACGCTTTGTAAATCGCTTTGGATAAAAGCGTCAGCTAAATGCAATGTAATGTAATGTAATGTTCGATGGTCATAGGTCATGATTTTTCCGAATGTCGAAACAAAGTGTGACTCAGAAAGCCAGTTTTACGTGAAAATCTCGGGAGCAAGCAATATAATTGCACACTAGTTGTTAAGAACACCATGTTGTAATGGTGGAAAAAACATGAGGCATGGAATGACTACTGAAGTAAAAAGATATGATTCTAAATTGTATTTTAGTGAACATGTATTGTTTGAACTGTTTTAAGTAATCACATATATAGAAATTATATTCTCGAATCCTGGTCTTATGTACTAGTTAACTCTGGTCCGAAAGACTGGGGATATACGCCTAAATTCAAATCAGCAAGGATTGTTGCGTCACTAAAACGTAGAATGAAAGTCATTAGAAAGAACCCTATCTCTCCCTGTGCTAGAGGAAGATGCAACCCTGTCTCAATTATCCTAAGAGGGGTTGAGATCGGCGATGCAGGTCTATATATTTTGGCAGCACACGCAGGAAGAAAGTCACCCCAAGGTCTGTTCAAAATAGTTGTCACTCCGAAACCAGCAGTAACTCGCCCAACTAACGCCGTGATACAATATATCTCCAAAATCATCTGTGGAGATAAATGTACTAGCGGAGTTGGCGAAATTGAACCACTAGACATAATTCAAATGGCCACGGGTTTTACTGATGATAATCTATGGTTAAAATGGGTTGCTGGACTGCTCACGAACAAATGGTAGGTGATTGTTTAGCTTGTGCGACCGCTCGTCCCATTTGATAACTGACCCCGCTCCTCTCTTCCCTTCAGATATCTGGGGTTACAACTGCATGTTAAAACTTACCCAAATGGCTAGCCCATCAAACTGTACAACCTTAGCCAGCCTTTTCCCACCGATTGATAATGGCACAAAAACAGGACCCTTTACACCAAGAAAAGGCAGAGGGGGATACATTTGTTTCAAATTAACCAGCGCCTCCCCTAAATTTAATCTGGGTAATGTTTCCTCTGACTGGTGCAACAGTACTCTAGCAGGTAATATGGTAGGTCATTGGGCCAGGGGTGGGCTTTACTATTATTGTGGCGGCCGACGGTTGTATACCAGAATTCCGGAAGCATCAATAGGACTTTGTGCAATGACCCGCCTCCATGCCCCTTTGACATTACTAGGTGACAGGTTAATTCCCCTCGATGCGAAACACGTCTCGAACGGTCAGTTAGCTTACCGACGGCGAAGACATGTTTTAAAAAAAGGGACGCAGAAGTCAACTTTGACCTTTCCAGTAACTCCCCTACTTACATTGACTCCATAGGAATCCCTCGGGGGGTCCTAATGAGTACAAATTAGCTGACCAGATCGTGGCAGGGTTCGAAAATATTCCTATCATTTCAGCTTTTCTTCCCATTACTCCTAACAAAAATGTAGACAGGATTAACTTTGTACATTACAATGTCCTACGTTTGGCGAACCTCACTAGGGACGCAGTAGAAGGCCTAGCTCAGGGGTACTCAAATACAAATCTTAAAGGTCCAAAAAAATTGTTTCAATAAGACAAAGGTCCGTTTATTACGGTCTTTTAAACAATTGCAACAAGATTCTTAACACGAGGTTGCAAAAACAAAAAGTCTCTGTATGCAGCAGTTTTCATTGTTATTGTGTCTGTGCTTGATCCCTCAGAGTCGCAGTGTAAGAGCTGCACAGTTATGAATAAAGGCAGCTGCACCCTCTTTCATTCAGCATTCCCATTATTGCTTTATAAATGTCTTGCCCCCTTGTGTGTCCATTGAGGTTCGTCAGGCCCAACACATCTTCAACAAACTCCCCCTTTGCCTCATCATAAAAACTCACAAACACCAGCAACTGAGCATTGTCAGTGGTGTCAGTGGACTCATCCACAGCTAAGGAAATGCACTGTGCATTTTTTTATTCCATCACAAAGCTGATTAATCAAATCACCAGCCAGTATTTATGTTCTTCTGGTTGCTGTGGAATCTGAGAGGGGGATTTGCTTGATTTGACCTGTTATTTCCTCTTTTTGTTTGCCTTCAAACATGGTCTCCATCACTTCAGTCATGCATTCTTTTATACTTCAGTTATTATCCAGTGGAATGTCCTTACCTACTGGCCTAGTTCAGTGGTTACTTTTTTTTTGTCTGGGCAGTGTAGTTTTACACACCGTCTTATTTTACTTTCTCAGGACTTAAAAACTGTTTTTGGGGGCAGACCCCCACAAAGAAAAATATATAATTACACACGTAAGGTCATCATCTTAACAGTGTTGTATGCTCATCCGTGAGCAGAGCATCAAGTTGACATGTATATTACAGCTGAATGCGGCGATTACAATTTGTTCAGCAAAACGCCTCACAAACTTATTAAGATCAACAGCTTTAGTGTGTTTTGATTCAATGCTGAGTACAGCCAAACTTGACAGTCTCTTCTCTGTCATTGTAGACCGCAAATACCTCATTCCTTCAGTACTTGGGTCCAAATGCTTCTCGTTTTGCGCCGTCCCGTTCAAATGAAATCAGGGCCGGGGGAGGGGTTACAAGACGTGCGTCTTGTGCTGCATTCACTTGCACTCGGACATTAGACATTTTCTCTCACATATGTCCGATGAGCCACAACTTTTCTTTCAAAACAAAGCTGCCAACTGGGGTGGCAGCTGGGGTGGCAAGGCCTATTTTTAGGGTGGCAGTTGCCACCCCATGCCACCCGGTAGGTGAAACTAGGCTACTAGCTACAGTACGGATGCAACTAGATGAGCTGTTAACTCTCGCTCTGACTTTTTCTGACACACACGCATTTTTCCCACCCGCTTTCCGTGAAGACCCGCCCTACTGTGCCTCTAATTCGCAGACTGTTGGTGGGGGGAAAAAACGCTGACGGGATGCTGAATGTGATTGGACCAATGCGTTGACAGACACACACAGACAGTGGAACAGTCGTACATGCAGAGCGCTGTTTGCAGTGGACATAGCGGAGAATTTGACTCGTTGAGTTGTCTCGCAGATAACACAGATAACACAGATAATACATATGAAAAGTATAATTGCTCAGAGTCCAGAGACAGTAGTGGTTCGGTCCGGATCCGGACCGGAGTCCGGACTTTGAGGATGCCTGGCCTAGCTGAACAGTTGGAGCCTACCTCCCTTATGGCTATACAGAATAGAATGGCGTTGGATATGCTTCTGGGAGAGAAAGGGGGTGTTTGCGCAATGTTCGGTGATATGTGCTGCACGTTTATTCCCAACAACACGGCGCCTGACGGTTCAGTGACTAAAGCCTTAGAGGGTCTACGTACCCTGTCCAAAACCATGCATGAACAATCAGGGATCAACAATCCTATGGAGGAATGGATGACAAACATGTTTGGTAAATGGAAAAGTTTAATAATGTCTCTTCTAATTTCTGTGGCTACTTTTATTGCCATTTTGGTAACATGTGGTTGTTGTTGTTGTGTGCCTTGTATCCGCTCATTGTGTGTTAGACTCATCAGTTCCACCATTGAGGGAAAAGCTGCCCCTTCCCCTTCGTACCAAATGCCCTTGTTGGCTTATGCGTCGGAGGGGGAAGAGTACGATGACTCAGCCGACAAGGACGAACTTTTTAGATATATTTTAGTCTCCCTCCACTGTCATAAGAAGTTGTTGTTGTGGACTGTTCCTAAAGGTTTAAAGTGCTCTAAATCCCAGCTTCTGATGGATTTATATAAATGTTGGGACAGACACAGTAGAAAAGAATGACAGTGGTTATGTTTCAAATGCTATATGTTGATCTCGTGAGGTGAGATCAAAAGAGGGATTGAAGTAAAAAGATATGATTCTAAATTGTATTTTAGTGAACATGTATTGTTTGAACTGTTTTAAGTAATCACATATATAGAAATTATATTCTCACTTACAACTCACTGACCCAGAGATCCTGTTTCACACACATACACCTCCTTTTCACCAGCACACACACATGTTCTTTTCAAGGTTCTTTCTGGGTATCATTATGTTCTTTCTGGGCTCATTATATCTGTATACAATGTTTAATTGTCTGAGAGTAACAGTTTATGTGAAATATTCCATGGGAAAATAAGGGAGTGGATATCGGGGCAGAGATAAGATTGACTTTGACCTTGTGGAACCTTAGAATCTCACGTTTTGGTCAGAACTCTGATTCGCTGTATTGAACCCGACCAGAAGTGAATCCAACCAGTAAAAACACCTGGGGGATGTGAGCAGCTCACACAGCTCCTCCTCACGGACTCTCTAATTCGCTTCGGAGTAAAATGGGAAGGAGAAGTCAACACATCTCCGCCCCAAAATATGAATATGAATACTGTTGTTTTTGTATGAAAAATACTTTGGTTTGCTGTAGGCTGGTCTAGAGACGTGTAAACCGCATCACAAACCTGAAGTCCGTACTTCTCGTTTTCTGAAGGCTGGTCTGTCTACCTGTAAACCGCATCACAAGCCTGAAGTCCGGAGTACTCTGTAAAACTTGTATACGTGTTTTGTTTCCTACCAGAGTAAACTCAGATAATTGTTATAACTTTTGATTCGGTGTTTTCAATTCCTTTCTTTATTAAATAGAGATCAGCCTCATCCAACGAACGGCGCAGAGCAGAAGGGGGGGGGGGGGGGGGGGGGGGGGGGGGGGGGGGGGGGTATCAGCCACCACCAATAGGTGTTCTGCTCCAACACTACACAAATAATTATATGTGCCACATTTGAAAATAATTCATCTGGCATTTTAATTTCAGATATAGTGTAACACACCTTAAAAGAAGCTTAGCTGGTTTCCATGTTAAACCTTTCTGACCTCCTTTGGCCATAGTGTGTAAAGAGTGAAGAAAAAAAGTGTAAATCTTACACAATGGACGTAGTCTTATATCAATCATAACTTTCTTTTGTTTCATTTTTATTTTGAAATCATACATTTCACATTTCTTTCTTTGGAATTGTTTTTTTTAAATCAGTGCAGTTAGTCCTCAAGCTCTGTGATTGGTTGACCTCTGACTGTATTCCATATGAAAAAAACGTTTCGTAAAAGATAAAATCATACTTTATTCAGCTAGTGCTTGCTTTGCTCTTTGAAAGTCATCCCATACATGCATTGTAATAACTGGTTCGGCTGCATTAAATATTACACATCTGCGGTAGTTCTTTATCTATCTACAGAGATTGGGCCTCAGAACAGACCGGAAAACTATTCTTTTACCGTTCTGTTTTAATTTCACAATTGAGTTTATAGTAATATTTTGTTTGATATTATTATTGGGTCACATTGGTTAAGACCATCTTATTACACGTTTAGAGTAATTGCAATGCAGGTAGATTGTGTTGCTTTTAATGACTGTTTTTAAATGCCTTTTTCTTAATGTCTTTGTAAAGCACTTTGAATTGCCTTGTGTTGAAAGGTGCTATATAACAACACGTTCTCACTCCCAACCCATCACATGTTGACGGTCGGTCAGGGCCCCTCCCCGTCACTCTATTACGGACAGGGTACCCCTTGAGAGTCAGTTTTCAACGGGCAGGGCGTCCCATTGACTTGCATAGAGCTCCCTGAACGTTGGTTATAGATGAGTTGGGATCGCGGCGAAATGCTCTCCGCAGATCCATTCTCACAGCGTTTATCAACCTTTTTCTTACTCAATATCAAGCCACACTTATTGTTTTTACTTCTTTATTTTAATTGAATAATGTAGGACTTTTGTTGCCGTCAGTTATGGGGAGAGTAGGGGCTCAGAAAACTGAAATTTGTATTGTTTCATCGTTTTTTCCTTCTAATTTTGTATTCTTTTCTAAACCACACACTGTTATTTACTCAACAATAACAAATAATTATCCTTGTGTTTATTTATTTGTTTGATTAATAAACACAAGTTGGAGTCTGTCAGGACCGAGGGTCGGAGCAGCGCTCATAGTTGCTTTAGAGAATTTTACACCCGGAAGTAAGTATTCTCTCCGCTTCGCTGACAAACCCCGTGATAGTCCTCAAGCTCTGTGATTGGATGTTTGAGTGTGTGCCGAGGGTTAAGCCGAGCGTCGAACAGCACTTTGAAATGGGATGGAACCACGGCAGACTGTCCAAAACTGGATTTGAACGGGTCCACCCCGTACCCCCCTCCCCACCCCGTCCCCAGAACTACACATGCTGGCTATTGTGTGTTTCGCAACATGTTCTCTATGGCACGTCTCTACTGGTAATTGTAGTTTTAAAAGACGTTTTCTTATTTCCCATAATAAGAAGTTGCCAGTATTAAACTGTGTACATCCCTGGAGGTTTAGGGGATAGGAAACACTCAAATTTCAAACATATAATTAATAAATGGGTGAAAATAGCTTGTTTCCATTTTCATTTCAAACCTTTATTTATCCAGGTGTATCCCATTGAGATCATTGATCTCTTTTTCAAGGGAGACCTGCTCAAGTAGGTTCCACATGAAACATAAAAACATAAACAGAACAACAAAAAGGACATCATACAGCATGGGCAGCATTAATGGGCAGCATTAATGGGCAGCATTAATATATACCCACATGACAGCTAAGGTCAGAAGAGCTTTATTTAACAGCTGGTCTTATGTCTGTGACCCCTCCTGTGTTAATTGATAAGCCTGAAATATGCACTTGTCAAGGTTCAGAGGCAAATTTTGCAAATATGGCAGTAGCCATCGATCATCTTAAGATAAGATATACTTTATTGATCCCAAGTTGGAAACATTTGCGTTACATCAGCGTGTGTAACAGTTGTAAATATGCAGTGGTGTTTATTTGTAAATCATTTAGTATAATCACACAAATTCTGTGTTTTATATTTAATAATTCTGTGTTCTTTATTTATTGAATGTTCAATACCTGACTAGGTCGGAGATGAAAAACTTGGGTCGCAGGTTCCTCAACAGTGCATTACAAGACATCTATCATTAAACTGTCGTATTCTGCAAATTTCTTATACTATCTACATACATCTTATAAGAGTATAATACATATGTATAATATCAGTTAAAATAAGTGCTTAAACATGCAGTAGTTAACAATGCAGGAAAGCAATATATTAGTACTTTGTCAGGCTTAATATTTATACCCCCAAAGCTTTTTTCTTATTCAAAATAAGACCTTAACCTAAAGTATTCTTTAATGTTTAAATAAAGCCTTATTAGTTTGTCTCCTATTTGTCTCCTATTAATATCTAATAATAAAAATAATACATTTCAATAACGTGCTTTAACCACCAGGTGTCCCTTTCTATCAGCTGTGCGCCGTTATGGTGTAAATATACCAATATACCGATTGGATCAAAAAAAGTCAGCCAAATTAGTATTGATACTGCAAGGAGACTTATATTGTGAAGAGAAATTGAAGATTTTGTTTAATTGATATATTTATGATCCACGTCACATATTCAGTTTCAGCGGCAGTTGTTCCTGTTTGTCTAGAAGTCTTCTCATCAGGGCTCTATAAATAGCGAACTACGGCAGATATGTAATATTTAATGCAGCCGAACCGTGTATTACAATGCCGTTATGTGATGACCTCCAAAGAGAAAAGCAAGCAAACTCGGAATAAAGTATTATTTTATTTTTAAAAAATGTTTTCGGATTTCACATCAACAGGAAGTCCGGTTAACTAAAATGTCCGTGCGGAACAATACCCCAACCCATAGATCCGTGGGTGAATAATGTCAATCATCACATTACACACACATCCCTTCACATTTAAATTTTAATTTACATTAAAGTATTTCGTGAGGCCTTCTAACATGTTTTTAAATATAATTAGGGTTGTAGTTGAAGAGTTTGTAAATTATTGCCTGGCAATGCAATCGCACAACGGCACGTCCATTAATTCCACAACCACACACATGGATTAACATCGATTTAATACATTAATGTAGCCTTTGTTTCTGCTAAAAGAGGTGTCAACCAGCTGGGGCAACAAGAAAATCGGCGAAATCGAGTGTAACTATTAAAAAATAAATAATTATTATATTAATATTGACAATAACAACCGACTGTCGGGGAGCGTTCTCATGGCGTCTATTATCAACACTATGGGAGGTCTATGAAGGTCTATGGGACGCCCTGCCCGTTGAAAACTGACTCTCAAGGGGTACCCTGTCCGTAATAGGGTGACGGGGAGGGGCCCTGTCAACATGTGACGGGTTGGGAGTGAGAACGTGTTGTATATAAATAAACTTGACTTGCCTAAGGTGTGCTGCATGTGTTGTTGAATGTGTTATATTTGATGAACACATTTAAATATTAAGACTACATACAAAATAGGGGGAAAGTAGAAGATCAATGATAGAAATATAGAATAGAAAATATCAAGAAGATACTGTAAATGATATCTAGAATAAAACAGTTTAGTGCCGGATGTACAAAGATATTAATAGGAGGATGTGCAAAACAGACAAACTATACATATTTTTTAAATGTGATAACACCAATGTGTTTCCCATCACCTAAACCAGGGGTGGGGAATATCCGGCCTCCGGGCCATATACGGACCACGAGACCATTTGGTACGGCCCTCGAGGTAACCGCACAGATTAGATCTGCCTCATGTTCGATCTGCCTCATGTTCGATGGTCATACAGATGAAGCGTCTTATTTTGGACAGTTTAAAGTGCGAGGGTCGTGATCGGTTCGTGCACGTTCCGTGATGGCCGGCCGGCCCCCTGTCTGACTTGATACCGCCCCCATGATAAATACATTTAATTATTGTGAAGCCAGCTGCAATGGATGATTGATCCACCAGGGGGTGCAGTGGAGTTCCACACTGGAGTCATGTGTGTGGAGTCTTGTACAGTACGTCTGGTACTAATGTATAGCGGATCTTTATTAAGATCCATATGTCATGGATAGGATCATAGTCTGTGCTAAATAAGACATGTAATCATTTACAAAACATCACCATGTTGTTATTTAACAAAATAATGTTGTTTAGTCGAAAAAAACGAACGAGCCGGCTCTCCCGATTTTTAATCCTAATTTAATCATCATCATTGATGTTTATGTTCGCCGAATTGACATGAAATCACTGACAAATATGAATATTCTGTATTCAACTTCATTGAAACGATCAGGATGGGTGTTATTTTCCCCCACAATGACCAAGTCGCTGCAAATGATCCCATGTATTACATGTACATGGCCACATTCTCAACAAAGTAAAGTAACGAAACATTCTGTATTCCTTGCTTACTTTTTATTTAATGCTTTATAACAGCTGGAATAGTTCGTTTAGAACAGGCACCTCACTCGCAATCTGCTCCTCCGCAACGCCTACCACCTACCTCCGGCTGAAATTATGAATGTACAGTAAGGCATAGTAATCATAGATAACACGGCAGGGTCCGTTACAGTTTGTTTTCATCTGATTTCAAATATTTCAAATGTCTGAAGTTAATAAATACATTCTCAGTGTTCAAGTCAACAATAGTCATATAAGAAAAGTACTGATCTAATAACAGAGATTTTATAAGGACTTTTCAATGTTCGACATCGCTCATGTGAAATACAGTAAACTGTGCCGAGAGGCGGGGTATCAAAAGTACAAGCTAAACTTTTATTTAGCATCTGAACACACTTGTAAACAACGTGATGCCCGGGAAGCGAAGACCCGGCGGAAACAGCTGGTCTGGTTCACTAAAATGTACGTGTTTTACTATGTGATCTGCATGCACTTATCAAACATTACACCGTTACAGTTACTGATTTCAAATAAACAAAGTCTTGGCTTTCAGAATATTAAACTTGTTTCGGCAAATTTAGATGATAAATACAACTATGAAGATTGTAACGGCATAATTACTTAAGCGGAGAACGAAGTAAGTTAACGTTACAGCAGGCATAACAACAGCCGGTGTTTATTTTATTATAATATATAGTCGCTATTCATTTGTTTTAAGGCGAGACACGGCAGGCAAAAACATCGTTTTTCCTGCACTGGTCAATTTTGAGATGTTGTGCTATTTTGATTCCATAACATGTTTTCTTTCAGGCTTTTGGAAGGAAAACGTACAAAATACACATTTAAGTGTTTATTTTACTATAGTTTTGTCTATTTTCGTCTGTAGATTTCTCCTAAATTCACCAAAAGTTAGCATTCTAACGTAACTTAAAGTACCGCGACCGATGTTTGCACCATGTCATCAGAGGTATCGTTGGAAAGCTCCATGTCTCCTGCACAATCTCATCGGATCCAAATATGGTCATTTCCTTTGTATCAGCAACCAATCGTGAAAGTGCAAAGGGGTCTTAAACCAAGAAACGAAATCTCATTGGTGGTGTCAATTTCTGACTACGTGATTCGTTCAGATGCGTCACGTGGTGTGCTAAAGCACTTCCTGGTTAGCTAAATCTGAAAATGGCAAAATAACGGCGAAAAAAACGTTCACAGAGAAGACGACAACAATTGTCACTTGCATAAAGCAAGGTTATACAAAAAACAAATGACCCCGAACATGAAATACCTTCACGGAGTGCGTCGATGCGCAAGCTATCATCCAGATAACAGGAGGGTTTAGCTAGCGTCACTCTGCAATCTTTAAAGGTCGTTTTCTCAAAATGAGTTTTTTCTCCTACTCTGAGTTCGAAATCTCCACTTCAGTAGCAGTTACATACACCAAACCTTCCAGTTATATTCCTATCAATATTATGAAGGCTTTTACAGAAGGGTTTGTTCATATAGCCTGAATTATATAACATTTCATACCTAAAAACATGGTGAAAATTGATATTTTAGGGCTGTTGACAGTATTTTCTGATTTATGGAGTGATACAAAGAGATATCCTTCTGTAAAAGCCTTAGATACTAATATGACTACAAAATGAAACAATAATTTTGATCCATGGCTTTATCCAAAGTTCAGATTTCGGTTCCTGAAATGTGTTCAAATAGGCGCATATTTCATGAGATAATGGCTCATCTCTTCTGTCAAAGACCATTGCAAGACTATTTATGTTTGGATTCTCACTTGAGGAATCTTAACCTGAGCCACAATAACTTATGAATAATAATAATATGAATAAATTGGGATTTGATATGGGGGGGGGGGGGGTTCTGTTAGAATGTGCGACGGGGGAGGGGGGAGAGAGTTACGCTCGTGATTAACGGGGGGCTCTCTGCACGGAGGAGCCGCGGAGAAGTGAATCACAGTGATCTGCTATTTTAAAGTAAATTCAACACATATCGACCATAAATATAGCATATATTAAGAACGAGAAAGTGTTAACATGGTTTTTTGTAAACATATGACCAATGTGCGAGGGTGATGACATCAGAGCACCAGGCTTAGCCCCGGACAGGTAAAACAGGTATTCACTCAGAGGGGGGTAGTTACCCATTTACATGTCAAAAAGCAACATACAGTAGGCGGGTGGGGGATGGTGAACGTTTACATTTCTCTACAGAATACATTTAATTTAAGGTCCTGATCTAAAACCACTATACCTAGACTCATCAAATCTGGACTGGATTATCCCAGAGGGTCTAAACATTCTTTATAACACAGTTTTAGATTTGTGAAACCTTAATTCTATTTGTGAAAATTTAAAAAAGGGAGATTTCAGTGCTTTTTTCGCATCTAGACCACATAAAACCAGGTCCTGATCTAAAACCATTAGACCTAGACTCATCAAATCTGGACTGGATTATCCCAGAGGGTCTAACCATTCTTTATAACACAGTTTTAGATTTGTGAAACCTTTATTCTATTTGTGAAAATACAAAAAAGTGAGATTTCAGTGCTTTTTTCGCATTGTCTTGTCTTCCCCTGTGCTCCATGTCTGTTCGTCGTCGTTTCTCGTCTATGATACCTGTTAGTCTCTTTGCTCTTGTCCATGCTACCTGTCACGCTCCATGTTTGTTACTGAGGTTTTTTGTCCTGATCCTTCCTCGTACTCCCCCGGTTTTGGTATGTTAAGTTGTTCCTTGTTTTCTTTTGTCATTCAGCTTTGGGAAATAAAGCTCGCTTTTTGTTACCTGACCTTTTAGTCCTTTTACTGCATTTGGGTCCTATTTTTCCCCAACCCTGACACCGAGTCTGCTTCAAATTAACTTATTATCCTCACAGGATCATTTTATTCAAGTTAAAGCAAAACTTACTAAAGCATTCTAACTGTTTATGCTTTAACAGCAATTAATAAATGATCCAGCTTTGCTTTTTGCTAACTGTTTTTGTTGTTCTGCTTTATGATTGTAATGCATGACTGTGCCAACATGTGTCTCCTCCTCCCTGCTCTTGTTTGTAGGCTGCACCTGCTTTTCAGGAGACCAGGCCTCGCAATTATGTTCTTTCTGCCAGTGCATCAGCGGTAAGAGTCCATCACAAACTGCAGGGTCTGTCACCCAGCAGGAGCTAGGCTAACATGCTAACAGGCACAGAGCCTTAGAACACCACATACTCCAAAAGACAGATGATGTAGCTCACATCAGGGCACAGAGCTGCTGCAGCCTCACCTGACCCAGCAGCTCGTTGGCTAAAGCTATTGAATGTTGTGTCGGAAGCATCCTGAGGCCACAGTGGCTTCAGAACATGTATGTAGTCTATCTTAAAAAACATCTTGAATTTATTTGTAGAAAGTTAGTTTGTTACTTAACAGGTGTGGAGACTTTTTTTAGTTTCATACATTTTCAAAAATACATTGTTAGAATTTCTAAAAAGTACTCTTACTCAAACCACTAAAATAATGTAAATGAAGCAAAAGGCTCCTGAAATCCTTTCACATGTACTCACCAGTGTAAGGCTGCCTTGCTGTGGTCCCAGTATATTTAAACTGCATGGGATGACGGCTACTAATGAGCACTGCACATGATATATATATTTGGAATGCTTTATGGATTGAAGTGGGGGCTGCATTTTGAATTCTTAAACAAGTTATGCTTATCAGACTGTGGCATGACCTTTGCGACACAAATATAATAAAGTGAGCATGTTTAGCAAGTTTTGATATTGTTGCATGCTGTTTATACTTTTTTTGACATAGAAAAACTATGATTACTAATACAAATACTACATATAGCTTTACACTGGTATGATCTGGAACTGTGACAGGCTCTGAAAGACTCCAATCCACTTCCGTAGTTGCACTTATGAAGGGAAACAATGGCCTTAATGAGTCCAACTGGTCACAAAAACCAAACATTTTTAGATTTTTAGATCAGGACCTGGTCTTATGTGGTCTAGATGCGAAAAAAGCACTGAAATCTCCATTTTTTTAAATTTTCACAAACAGAATTAAGGTTTCACAAATCTAAAACTGTGTTATAAAGAATGTTTAGACCCTCTGGGATAATCCAGTCCAGATTTGATGAGTCTAGGTATAGTGGTTTTAGATCAGGACCTGGTCTAATGTGGTCTAGATGTAGAAAAAGCAGCAAAATCTTCGGTTTTTTGTATTTTCACAATAGAATTAATGTTTCACAAATCTCAAACTGTGTTATAAAGAATCTTTAGACTCTCTGGGATAATCCAGTCCAAATGAATCGGCTATGCAGCGATTTAAGAGGTTCAAACACGGAGGATTGTTCGCTCAGCGCTGTAAATTAAATGTCCCTTAACTTTCCCCTTAACTGCCGAATCGGAAGCTCTGAATCGGAAGCCAACTTCAGCGTCGTAAGACTTTGTTTATTTGAAATCAGATGAAAACAAACTGTAACGGACCCATATTATTCATATTCCGAGTCATAAAGACTTTATTTAAAATAAACATGTATAACTAGTTTAGGTTGTTTGAGAGGTACAGCTACCATTCTTTAATTAGATGTTTGATAAGTGCAGATCACATAGTAAAACACGTACACAGATACATTATTTTGTATTTTTATTAAATTCGACAATGTCAATTTCACTTTCCACTATGTCCACCGTTGTTTTTCACAACCAATGGCAGAACTTTATTGAGGCCTGTAATTAGTCAACTACAGGTCTCTTGGGTCAGTCTTTTTCTTCCAAAAAGCTTGTGACAAGATGTTATTGCTCTTGGGGCATTAAAAACAAGATTTTAACTTTAGTTTTTTATATAATATCTAAAACGACTATTGTGAAAAACTAAGTCTTAGTTATTTAATATATAGCGCCATCTCCTGGTTAAACCCTGAAATTGGAGAATAGTGGGTTGGGCCTAACATTTCTGAATACTGGTCTTTGGCAGGTCTTAGGCTGGTAACTGGCTGGAAGTAGGCAGGAAGCTGTATGCTGGGGTCCAAAATAAGAGGCTCCATCTGTAGGTCATGATTTTTCCGAATGTCGAAACAAAGTGTGACTCAGAAAGCCAGTTTTACGTGAAAATCTCGGGAGCAGGCAATATAATTGCACACTAGTTGTTAAGAACACCATGTTGTAATGGTGGAAAAATAGGCATGGAATGACTACACAAATAATTATATGTGCCACATTTGAAATGACTGTCTTATAAAAAAAATAGAGAAACAATTCTTAAAATGTTTTTGATAAAACATTTTCAGCGAGAATTTTTGTTTGGTTACCAGAATGTTCTTTTGAAAGGTAGGATAACTTTCTCTAAAAACATTCTTAAAATGCTTGGTAATAAACTTTTTAAAATGTTTTTGATAACATTGTTAGAACATTATGCCCTACTATTCTTAAAACGTTTTCAGCTGCAAGTTAGATTTTTTTATGTTGCCAGAATGTTATTATTTTAGAGTAGGATCAAATCAAATCAGGTTTTATTTATTTTGCACATTTAAAACGATTTTTGGTCGAGCCAAAGTGCTGTACATGCAAATAAAAATAACACATTACTACAATCGCAAAACAGAAAATATAAAAATCAAACACAGGGAAATGTCAGGAGTCGTGCTCCGCTCTGACTAGAAGGCCAGGGAGAAGAAGTGAGTTTTTAGTGTTGATTTAAAAAACCCTAGGGTCTGGGCCGACCTCACATGGAGGGGCAAAGTGTTCCAGAGCCTGGGGTCAGCTGCTGCGAAGGCTCGGTGCCCTCGGGTTTTGAGCTTGGTCTTGGGCACTACCAGCAGCAGCTGGTCAGCAGACCTTAAGGCTCTGGCTGGGGTGTAGCGCTGGAGGAGTTCAGCTACAGTATATAGGCCGGAGCCAGCCCATTTAGTGCTTTAAAAACAAATGAAAGGAGTTTAAAATCAATTCGGAACCGAATTGGAAGCCAGTGCAGTGAGGCCAGAATTGGGGTGATGTGGTCACGCTTTTTGTGGCCAGTGAGTAGACGTGCAGCTGCGTTCTGGACTAGCTGCAGGCGTTTAATTGACACCTGGTCCATACCCACGTACAGAGCGTTGCAGTAGTCCAACCTCGAGGTAACAAAGGCATTAATAACCCTTACCAGGTCCTCAAACGATAAAAACGACTTAGTCTTGGCCAATAGTCGTATTTTAAAAAAGCAGGTTTTGACTACGCTGCTGACCTGCTGATCGAATTTAAAAGCGCTATTGAAGGTCACTCCAAGGTTCGTGACAGAGGGGAGGATATTATTTTTGAGGGAGCCCAGAATATCAACCTGGGAGGCTAGAGGTTGGGGTCCAAAAAAGATAACCTCAGTATTGCTCTCATTGAGGTTGAGGAAATGTTGGCTCAGCCAGGATTTGATCTCTGCTAAGCAGTCCATCAATAGCTGTAATGAGTTAACATTTGAATTGAGTGCAGATAGATCTGTACATCGTCGGCGTAGCAGTGGAAGGGGATGTTGTGTTTTGTGAGAATTGAACGTAGGGGCAGTATGTACAGTAGAAAAAGGATGGGGCCCAAAATCGAGCCTTGGGGGGCTAAACTCATAAAGAGTTTAAAATCTTGAAGGCTGGACGTTGACGGTGCAGCTGGCCTTGATGTCTCTGAAGGTGGAGCAGTCGAAGTCGGCCACCAGAGTCCTCTTACCGCGCTTGTAGGGAACGAAGGAGAAGTTGACACGAAGACGGTTGTTTGGCTTTATGTCTGGAAGCCTGCAGGGATCACAAATAGCAAAAGGTGAAAACAAGACTCAGAATGGCTCAGTTTGTGGGTGAAACTCGTGGTGACACACACACACACACACACACACACACACACACACACACACACACACACACACACACACACACACACACACACACACACACACACACACACACACACACACACACTCACTTGACTTCCAACTCTTCCTTCACCAGTCCACTCCCAGAGAGGGTCAGAGTGCAGTTGGTGAGCGTCTCTGTGACCACGGGGTTCATGAAGATCACCTCTCCTCTTGTGGCACGGTTCACTTTGGCAGAACTGGTCATCTTGAACGCACATTTCACATTTATTTTAGCAAAACTTAATCTAAGATTTTGAGTATGAGAAGAACGATGACAGTCATTGACAGAATTCCTTTTTTTAAATATATATTTGGAGATACAGTGTTGAAAGGGGAGATAAACAATGACGATTACATTTTCCACGGGCTCTGGAGTGGAATTTGCACTGAAAAAATAAAACGTTGACTTTGATCAAATGTATCATCATGTCAACAGATTTCACATAACTGTATTAGGTTGGTTGAAACTAATATGTTTGATTTAAACTTAATATTATTGCTTTCAACTTACTTAATACAGTAATGTGAAATCTGTTGAAATAATACATTAAATTAGAGACAACGTTTTAGTTTTTTCCGGTGGCCAAACATAATTCTCTTTTACTGACCTTGAGGGAGATGGGGGGGTCGATCAGCACAACGTCGTCCACAGCCAGGTACGTGTTGTCGGGCCTCTCTTTGTCCGTCACCAAGGCTGAAACCTTCAAGCTGTCACAGTCCAACATGGGCTTATGGTAGGCCGAGAATGGGACTCGGATCCGGATAGACACATCTCCAGGAGACAGAAAAGGAGAGTTAATATAGGTTAACAGCAAATCCTACAAAAAGATTCAGATATTCCCACCCAATCCTCATGGTAAGTTAGGTCGGAGTGCAAGAGTTTATGAGATGTTTTTCTTGTGAATGTATTATTGTACAATGTCAGAGTAATATTATATAATATTTTATAAAACTAACAGTTAAAGGAGACATTTGGTACTTTTACTTTTCCTACTTTTAAAAATATTGATGCTTACACTTATACTTTAACCAAAGTTACAACATTTTACTAAAAGCTTTGATTCCAGGACTTGTACTTGTACTGAAGTGTTTATGCATTGTGGTATTTAAAAAAGAAAATGTGTTCAACCACTGTAAATGTGAATATTTTTGTGTAAATATAACACGTCAAGCAGGGAATATCAGAGCTGTTTTCTCCTAAATGTACCCCTTTAATAACAGAAAACCCTTTTTTTCCTCAAATGTAACTTCCATCCCCAAACTAAGTTATTATAATATGTATTACCTTCAGTCGAGTTGCAGTATTTAGACGTTAAGATTTTGGTTTCATTTAGCTTAGGTTACTTTATTTGTCTCTGTAGTTAGATGTTACCAGACTTTTAGACATCCGCCTCCAAAACTAAACAGCCCCATCAGAGCAGCAGAGGATCACCTTTCCCGGGCCGCAGTATCTTGTCCTTCACCTCAGTCTGGATGCTCGCGGCCGGGAAGCCGTTGTAGGTCATCGCCTGGACGCTGATGTTGACGGAGAGCGACCTGACGGAGCTGCTCTCACTGCGCAGCAACAGCTTCAGCCTCACATCCTTACCGTTCCTCGGTGGGCTCACCTGTAGCAAACAGAGTCGACTGAATACACTAATGAAGTGTTTTTGTCTTGAAGAAGTTGATGTAGAAAAAGTAATTACATATTCAAACTTGTGCTGTTGAATGCTAACCTAACTAGTTATGTTGTTGTTAAGATATTCCATATTTCCATGTGTAATTTAAGAGTTTTGAGTCTCCTCACTTTCATTCATCTTTAATAACAATCCTGTGTTTATGATATATCACTTTAAATTGTAAATCACTAAGACATATTTGGTACATATTATTAAATCTGCTACAAGCAATTCATGCTACATTTTGGTGCCCTGTGTGAGGCCCGAGACACAAACTGTTGGTTTGATCAAGTAATTAAAAAGGATTTCAGTATTTGGGTAAGGACACCAACAATAAACTGCCTTACCCAGCTTTACCCTCTACGGAGCCCCTAAAGCAGGGGTGGGGAACCGCGAGACCATTTGGTATGGCCCTCGAGGTAATTTAAAAATTAAACAAGCGAGTGCCTGTTTTTTTCTGGCCAAGGTCAGGGTCCTTGAACACAACACGAGCCTAACGTGTCATCACGTGGTATATGTCTCGTCTGACAGGGGTGCAGTTCTGTCGGAGAGCACCAGAACGCGGCTCCGGCACTTCCAAAAATTGCAGTAGCCATAAGGAGCCGTACACATGCCGCAGTTTGTGCGTGGCTGTGTCTTAGTTGAAAGCCCAGTGGCGATCTGTTCATCTGTCATACTGATCATACAGTCAATAACTTTGTTGTTATTAGCATCTGGTTAGCTAGCTATGCTAATGAATATAGGAAGCTTTGTCTACAACCAGTGAGGTAAAGGCACATCTTTATATGATCATTATAGTTATAAAAAAATAAGAGAATAAAGTAAACAGGTATAAAATACTATATGACAGTAAAAGAAAGTTGTTATTAATAAACAAGAACACAGTTTGAAAGGGGAGTGATTTGTAAAATATCCATAAAGAAAAAGAAAATCTGCTTACAGTTCTGTTTCATATGGGTGTTGAGAGATGTATCCATAGAGCTCCTAATGTTGCTCTCACACCAGATTGATGCTTTTAACTTCAACATTTAAAAAAAAATCTTCCCGGGGGAGCATGCCCCCCCCACTTAAATCATCTTCACATGGATAGAAAACTAAATACATTTGCACACATCTTGTGTCCATATCTTTCTGTTTTTCTCACCGTGCACGTGCATGCATGTGCGAGTCATGGTAAGGTATCTGGATTAAGAGGTTGCTTTTTCTTTGCACAGCATGAAAGAAAGGCCAAATGAATGGGCTGTGATTTTAGTATTTTTAAGCAGAGGTCAATAATTTGTACGGCCCTCGGAGGATGTTGAAAAATGTAAAAGGCCCTTGAGAGGAAAAAGGTTCCCCACCCCTGCCCTAAAGGGACATGGACAAAAAGAAAAAAGTACTTGGCTCAAGAGAAAGTTTCTCGTGCGAAATAATTAGTTCCTCGTGATCACGAGAAAGCTAGCAGTTGGCACAGGAGGAGGTGGAGCGCACAGGAGACCACCCCTCACTGCAGACTGTTATGTTTATGTGTGGGAATAACAGTACAGACTTTAATTTAGTTACATTTCAAAGTTGGACTTAATTTTAAGGACATTTACCTGCAGTGTGGAGCTACTTATTGAAGCACCGGAGCACATCGCTGACGCGCACAATCGATCAACCAATGAAATTGTATTTATATAGCACAATATCACAATGTACACTTGTCTAAGGGGGCTTAACAGTGTGCACAGAAAACCCAAGAGGTATTAAAGGTCTCCTATTGTACTATTTGTAGGCATATATTGTACGTCTCAGATATATACAAATGTATAAAAACATGTGTATGAAGTGCTCAAAATACAAAACAGATCACCCATTCTAGCCATGCCTCATACCCCTCTATTTCAGCCCTGTTAGAGAAGTGCTGATTCTGGGTCCGTAGATTTAAAAGAAGAAAAAAATTGAGGAAAAAAAGAGGAGGGGGAGCTTGTGCCTGCTCAGAATTCTACTGAGATACTCAGCTAAATGCTGCAGCGATGAAACGCCATATCATGTTCAGAACCACATCAAGGATTATTTCTGAAACAGTATGGAGCTTTTAATACATACTCTCTCCAGTACAGGTTAGCTCTGAGTGCTAGCGATGCATGCTAATGTAAACAAAGACCATATTACTTCCAAAACACGTAGCGCATTGTTTCTGATAGTGACGTTTCTGATAGGGTCTTGGGTGTAAAGCCAGCCCAGATTTCCGATATTACGTTATATCGGCAGCAAATCTGGATCAGCTCCGTTGCAGCCCCGTTTTTAGAGATTTGGGTATGGAGGAAAAGAGAGAGGGTTGTGTTTTCTGACACTTTGTGAGTTCCCTGACACACCGGGGACACATATTCATGTATAAAAGACGTACAAAAGTGCATTTTGCATGATAGGTCCCCTTTAAGGGGTTTTTGTGACGCACCTCTTCAAACTGCATGGTCACAGGCGGAGGTGGAGGTCTGCAGATCGGTGTTTCTGCATCTGAGGTCTCATTCCCAGCTTCGTTCTCCTCCTCCTCTTCACTCTCATCATCTTCCTCCTCATCACTCGAGATAGCGTCATCTCTCTCTTCCACAGCCACATTGTCCTCCATCTCATCATCGTCCTCGCCCTCCTCAATCTCATCCTCATCCTCATCCTTTTCCTCATCATCATCCATTTCGGATTGGGCGTAATCAAAGACCTCCCTCTCCTTCTCTGTTCCTGTAAATTGACAGGAATAGTTTCAAAATCAATTTCCAGAGATACCTACGGCTGTTTACAGAGGGGGAAAAGTAGAAATATGAGTTAAAGTCCTGCAAAAAAACATTCCCTTATTTAAAAGTATAAAAATATTAGCGTCAAAAGAAGGCTACATAAAGTTATTTTTGCACTGGCCTATTACAGAAAAAGATATACAAAATAATGGTATCATATATATTGCTTTTTATATATAAGCTTCTTTGTTTTACTATAATGCTGCCAAGTAGCTTGTGAATTTCCGACCTAAAAGGATAATATTTTTCTCTGAATTGTGGCGAACTGAAAGTATAAAGTAGGAGGAGATGGGAATATTGGAGTGAAGTACAAGTACCTCAAAACTTGAGTATCTCTCGATAATTACTCTTCATCCCTGGCTGTTTATGTGTTCTTCAGGCGAACTCACCCTCTCTGTATTTGTAACTGTCGGTGATGTTCAACCTCTTCTTGGAGCCGACAGACTTGGTGGAGATATTGTGACCCACCCTTGCAGTGTCAGAGTAAATATTCAATTTGGAGCCATCAGCCTTAACCTGATAGGACACACAAACAGTAGCAACACAAAGAAACAATGAATTACACAAAATCAGTAAAAAATGTCTTTGAAACCATTTAGCGGTGTGTGTCTGCACTGAAAATAGTGAAACGTTGACTTGTAAATGTATTATGTCAACAGATTTCACATAACTGTATTAGGTTAGTTGAAAGCAATAACATTAAGTTTAAATTAAGAGAATATTCAACTTAATATTATTGCTTTCCATTTTGTTGTCAATTTGTTGACATAATACATTTAATTAATGTCAGTGTTTCAGTTTTCCCGTGAACGCTGATTTGTCATATTTAATAGTTCAACATATATTTTCATGCTGTTTTGTATATAGCAAATTAATCATTATTTAGTGTCATTAATGAAGTTATTACCCATAGTAGTACATATGGTTTTTCACCAGGGAAATAGAGGCAATCAAAGCCATTGCCTTATTGTTTGATCTTTGAAACCTAAGGGAAATCAACCGAACACACTACAATCTTGCCTGGACAATGGACTGCTACCCGATGCCTCTATGGCAGTTTGATTTCGAGTTAGTTTTCTGTTTTTTGGTTTTTGAAATACCAGCTACACTGTGTACTGTGTGTGTTGATGAGGCTCACTGACCAGCCAGTCAATGCAGTCGGCGTTGACCTCGGCGAAGACAAATGGGATGTCATATTTAAGGTCTGTCTCTCCTTTTAGGATGGCTTTCACCGGGGCGGGACCACAGCAGAAAATACCTGCAGGAGGAGAAAAATAATTAAATAAAAAAACATTCCAGGAGTGTTTACGTCACTTAAAACCGCTTTCTGAAAGATTTTGAAATGTCTCACTTTGATGCCAAGTGGTGGTTGTATTATTTTTCTGGTGGTCATTTTTGACGTTAAAAAGCCGGCCCGTAAGTTTGCCTAAACCTAAAGCCAGAACTCTCACATCTGTAATTGTGAGTCCTCCTAAACCTGTCCCTACATTGAAAAAATGTTAACTTTGATTATGCGTAATATGTCATCAACGTTCACATAACTGTATTAGGTTCATTGAAAGCAATAATATTAAGTTGAACCTAATATAATATATTTAAACTTAATATTATGGCTTTCAACTAACTTAATAAAGTTAGGTGAAATCTGTTGACATAATACATTAATGATTCAATTCAACGTTTCAGTTTTTTCAGTTTAACTTAAATCTGAAAAAGTCATAATTGTAATGAGGTTAATTGGATCTACAGGGCTAGATAGGGTTAGGGTTTTGGGGAGCACGGTGCACGGGCTCTCGGGTAAGTATTTTTGTTTAAAAACCTGTAATAAAACCAATACAAGTTTATAAAAGCCCTGTTTGGTCTGTGTTAAAAAATGAAATGAAATAAAATAAAGAAAATGCAAATAAAGGGATAAAAGAGAGCAGCGGCTGAAGCACAGAGTGTGCGGCGGGG
Organism: Trematomus loennbergii; assembly: GCA_012861695.1. Classification (NCBI taxonomy): domain Eukaryota; kingdom Metazoa; phylum Chordata; class Actinopteri; order Perciformes; family Nototheniidae; genus Trematomus; species Trematomus loennbergii. Next base: position 84,063 of record JAAOOA010001216.1, on the reverse strand, counting down.
TTAAAACCTCATCCCCCGGTGGTGTGTCCGAGGCTGCGTCCCACAACATCTGGTAAAAGGACCGAGGTTGACTTTGTTTAAAATCGGCATGCAGGTAAGATTAGTATTAAATGGTAAATGATAAATAAATACATAAAAGTGCTTTGTAAAATCAGTGCAACACTAGAACCGCCAACGGGTCAATTTTACCCGCAGCTGTTTTTTGATTGGATGTAACTTTTTTTCAATAAAATATTCAAGTTTCCCAGTCCGTGACTTTTCCTGAAAGTGTGTTATGTAGCACCCTCTGTTGTTAAAAATGGTCAATATGAAGTCAGATTGAAAAAATCGCCCAAAAAAATGCCATTTATACCTATATCCGCCAGCGGGTAATATTTACCTCATAGAAAATGCAGCGTAAACATAAAGTGTTGCTATAGCAACGTCTTTTGTCTACTGCGGTTCCTTATAGATAGAGAGATAGATGATTGATAGATAGATAGAGAGAGATATAGAGAGAGACATAGAGAGATAGAGAGATAGATAGATAGAGAGAGAGACAGAGAGATTTGTACCTAAACAAAACACAAGTCTAACACCAAGCGTTTAAATCAGCACTGGAAGCGATATTTTAACCCGAGAGTCCACAGATTCTATTGGTATACGTTTCATCCCTGTGCGATCAAAACTCACTGTTCTACATGATAAATAAAAGAACATTGTACCTTGAAAATCAATAGCGGGTAAATGTGACCCGTTGGCGGTTTTAGGTATACAGCGACCTCTGGTGGTTCTAGTGTTAAAAAAAAGTGCTGGTAAAAAAATCACATCAACCCAAATAATACAAGATAACATAACATATACAATATATCAAATATAATATATAGAACTATAAATATAATATATAAAGTATAAAATATATAAAATATGTCAAATGTAAAGTATAAAATGCACACGGGTTAGTAGGCACACGGGGAGGGAAAATATTTTAAAGTAAAGTCAACCAAGTGTCCCTAACAGTGTTTAAAACCCAGGCCGAGGTCTAGGTGGTGCAGGTGAGACATGGGACACGCCTCGGATGATGTTTAGAAATACTTTATTCAAGGGATTGTTCCAGGGTGTTTCTCTGCGGGAGGCTCCAACATCCATTTCAAATAAATTAAAATAAAAAGTAATAACTCAAATATGAATAAAATAATATAAACAATGTTTAAATAAGAAACGGGGGATTAATAATATATAAAAAGATCCTCCTCTTTTGGAACCTATTAAAATAAGGAAAACATGCAATAAACCGTGCAAACATAGAATCAAGTGTAACATGTAAAATATAAATAGTAATAGAGTAGGGTTAGGGTCGCGAGGCCTTCTAGATTTTAAGGAGTGTAAGAAAGTTGGCCCTTATCTCAGACATTTATTTATTTGTTTGAAGGAAACTAAATGATACTTTATTTTAAAGTTTGGATTATTATTAATGAAATAACCTTCTCTCATGATACATGAGCAGTTACCTGTGCAGTTTATTACTTGGTCTGTAATGTTGTTTTTCATGCATTATAATAAAAATAATATTTTTTATAGCGATTGTCTTTCTACCTGTCTATTGCATATTTCAACAGCGAAATATTAAAATAACGACTAGCCATAATTACAAGGGATTTGTTGGGAATATAAATGATCAATCATCATTTTATGATTTTAGTCAAACTTTCATCTCGAGCACAATAAATATGGAAGTTCTTCTGAGCAAAACTATAGACTCCAAAGGATGAATGCTGTATTATTTTGTAACTAAGAAAGTAATCAGCATGAACTGTAGTTTATAAAGTGTAACATCCGTACCATCGCTCTCCTCCTGTGGTGTTGGATCCACAACCTGCCAACCGTCAAATGCTCCGTCCTCTGAAAGATCAGGGCGCCTCATCCACGCCTCCACCCACACGTGGTAGTTCCTAAGACATTAAGTAACAGTTATATTAGGGCTAGGCGATAGTGAAATACAATAAGAATCTGAATCTCTTTATTGTCATCATACTTTGGTATAAGGACATTTTGTTTGGATCGCTTACTAGAGTTAGACACAAATAAATAAAAGCAGTGATAAAAGCAGAGGTAGCAGCAATGACAAGGCACTGCATGGTAAAGCACTGAGATTAAATTAAATTAAATGTCAATGTACATAGTTACAAATGTTACAGACCATAAAATGTTATAATACAAACTACACAAGTTTAAATATAACTGGGTGTTCGTAAATTGATGCAAAAAATGATCATAGATGCTAAAGAAAAGAAGAAAGAAAAACAATGCATTTGTATTTATAAATATTGTAATTACAGTCTTTGAAGGGTGGAGGTGTAAGTTATCAACTTACGAAATTCATATATCATATATCAAGAAAAGGTAAAAAAAAAAGCATATACTATTGCGTTCATCAACCCTGGAACGTACACATGGATTGCTGCTTTGACGTTATTGGGGCCATACACTTTTCATAGGACCTTGTTGTTCACTCTGGATACGTTTCTTCAACGTGTCGTGCAGTGTGTTGTGTTAAGTAAATGTTTTGTATCCTCTCACCAAATGCTGTCATGGGATGCTTTGGGTGCGACTCCGTAGTCGGCGTGGTACTCGTCGATGATCAGATTGGCGTTGTTGTCGTGGGCTGACGAGAAGTTGGTGACCACACGACAGGGGATGCCCAGCAGGCGCATCACTGCAACCAAAAACAAAGACTTGATTTAACACGAGATGTTACCCTATTGCACTGAAAAAACCCTGAAACGTTGACTTTAATTAAATGTATTATGTCAACAGATTTCCCATAACTGTATTTGGTTAGTTGAAAGCAATAATGTCGAGTTTAAATAAAAAATAGTAGGTTCAACTTAATATTATTGCTTTAAACTAACCTAAAACCATTGTGGGAAATTTGTTGACAAAATATATTTACTTCATTGCGTTTGTTCAGTGTGTGTTTGTATTGAATGAGACATTTTGCCATTATTGTTAATGTGTCTCTTTATTGTCATTGCTAAGGAGCCATTTCATAGAGAAATGGCTTCAAACTCAGATTCAAATGTACACTAATCTGCATGGGAGTTTAATTCAAAGGGAAAGTTCACCCCAATATTAAACATAAACTTATAGATTATTTTACCTTTTTAGGATATTAGTGTTTTTTTTCCTAATTTCTAAGAAAGCTGAAATACATTATATTCTTATTTGAAAATTCGAAATTATTTTCCATAGCTTTCAGATCATGTGACTCCAGATGAATGCAGCATTGTATTGCTACACTGGACGGGGAGGACATACTTTTATTGGCATTACCAATACTTTTACTTTTGGCACTGTTTTTTTTTGTTATGCCTTATAACTTATTTGCTAGTTTTCAATTGTAGTATTCCTTATTTAACTTAGGATATAAGTACTTTTTCCATTCCATTCAAACTATCTTGTTGACTTGTCTTATGAGCATTTCAATAATTCAAATGTAATATTAAAACTGTTACCTGAGCACATCACCCCAGCAAACACCCAACACTGGCCATATTTGACGGGGTGTGCACCGATGTTGTACCAGCGACGCAGGATGGGTAACTGCCACTCCAGTGAGAGGGGGAATACCCCCCAATATATGAAGTGCCCCAGTTCCCCTTCAGGACCCCCCGGTCATCTTGAGAGTTTATCTGAAAGAAAATAAGCACACTTTTTTAAATGGGACTTTTTCTCCTCAAAATTGAAACTTCAGATCTGACTCTTAAGACTGTGTCACTGAATAGACATTTGCCAACAATTCTTTTTTCCCTCAGTACATTCTAAAAAGCCATTAAATCGGCAATTCCCATTTGGCCCCACAATGAATGATGAAAAAACTGAGAGGATCTCCATCAGTTGAAATAAATGGATGTTAATAAAAAAGCCAAGGTGTATTTTAAAATGCATGTTAAGGAAGTCTTCACACGAGTGGATGAATTAGGACTTTAATATACAACACGTGTTGTCTGGGAGTTTGTAAACAGATGTTTTAACATATTTTGCTGTTGTAGCAAACTTCCATTGGTCCTCACTAACATTCATTCATCAAAACTACACCAAAAGGTTTTGCTTCTCCATTCACCATAGAAACATGCAAGATAAACTGAGTTTTCCTAAAGGGGCCCTTTTATGCTCATTTCATTTGTGTATTGTCTCCATGCTTTAATGTTCAAAAAGGCCTTTATTTTTCTCTTACTGCCTGTACTGCAGCACCTCTTTTCACCCTCTGTCTGAAACCAGAGCCCCTGTCCCTGTCTAAGTTTATGATGTTAGGACAATGTGTTGGCCGATGCGTTGTCGCGCTTATAAATATGTAGCGGTTGTTGCGAGTGTTTATTTGTGTGTGTTTGTCTGGTATTTGCCTGTTCTGTGTATGGCGCTGGGTGGTCGTAAAAGAAAACGTAGTCGTGAGCGCGTCTGTCAACTCAAAGTTGATTGTTGTGCACCTGGTCTGCCCCTGGCTCCGCCTCTGCCCAGGTGTTTCCAATTCCACTCAGTCGCGGATGTATGAAGAGAAGCTGGAGGAGAAGGATGTCTCGCCCTTTTCTGACGCCGGGAGACACTCTCCTGTGAAGACCCTTGTTTATGTAGTGGGGCTTGAGCTATACTGTGTCATGTAGATGTGTTTATGTTTAGCCTGGAGGACCTGGTAGTGCAGTTTTCGCGGCTTTCTTTGTTTCCATAGGGTTTACGCCTGGCTTTTGGTTAGGGGGGAAGCTCTTGGTCCTATGGCCCCTGGTGTGGCTGGCTCGGGCTCCCTCCTTCCTTTTGTTCTTTTTGGCCAGTCCTCCAGACCTTTTTCTTTTCCCTTTTGGCTTTTGTAAGAAAACGGCTCAATAATAATAAATGTCCGTTACTGTTGTTGCGTGTATTTTTTTCATGTTGCGGGTCTCAGCGCGAGCCACTACAGCGGAGTAGAGGCTGTGGGCGTAACACATGCTAACACTTACAATCCCGTCATTTAGCGATAGAACGTTTTTACTTTCTGCATATCAATATCTCCCATCATTTCTGGATTTTTGGTACACAACAGTCTGAACTGTCAGCCAACAAAGGCTTAGCTGCTATAAAAAGGTTTAGGAAGCCGTGCGTAAGAAATACAAAAATAAATCATACCATGGCGCTGACCACGCGGCTGACGTAGATGGGGTTACAGCGAGCGGAAACATCGTCAGCAGGGTCTTTCTCGTGTTTGAGGTTAAGGTCCAAAATCAATAAACTAATTTCCACCATGTTGTCCTCAAACTGGAAGAAGGGAGAGAATTTTGAATTGAAATATATAATATATTTGAATTATTTAAACTTTAAAATATACATCATTTGCAGTGTGCTTTATAGTAGATCATTAAAATTCAAACTTAAAGTTCAGCCACTAAAATGTCAGATTTACAATTTAAAACTTACATCTGTGTGACTAAAAAAAGAGTATTGGGTACTTGAATTCTAAAAAGTATATACATTTTTTTTTCAAAACACTGTGTGTGTGTGTGTGTGTGTGTGTGTGTGTGTGTGTGTGTGTGTGTGTGTGTGTGTGTGTGTGTGTGTGTGTGTGTGTGTGTGTGTGTGTGTGTGTGTGTGTGTGTGTGTGTGTGTGTATGTGTGTGTGTGTGTGTGTGTGTGTGTGTGTGTGTGTGTGTGTGTGTGTGTGTGTGTGTGTGTGTGTGTGTGTGTGTACCTGTCCAAAGTCCCAGGCTCCATGGGAGATATGTCTTTGACTACCTTTGTAGATGACTCCTTGTTCATTCATCACATACTCCTTTATCTCATTCTCATCCTTCAGATACACCCAGTCATCTACAGACAGACAGACAGACAGACAGACAGAGAGACAGACAGAGAGACAGACAGACAGACAGACAGACAGACAGACAGAGAGACAGACAGACAGACAGACAGACAGACACACAGACAGACAGAGAGACAGACAGACAGACAGACACACAGACACACAGACACACAGACACACAGGAAGACAGACTTTTTATTTGTATTTGATGGTATGGGTTTACAAGTAGTCAAATTATATGATAAAATGTCCTGTATTTAAAATCTTACTTTAGCAATCTTACTTTATGGCAAAAGAGGACAGATGTAACTGTAAAAAAACTTTTTTCCCCTTTTATTATCTTAAGTCCTTCTGATATACTTTTACTTGAGAAACAATTTGTAAAGCAGGATTTAACTACATTCCACATTAGCCTACAGGTGGTACATTCTTTCTTGCATAGTGATTATTAAGATAAGTATTATTTTCTTCCTTTTACAACAAACAATTTTTGTCACCAAAGATAAATAAATAAATAATGTTTTGTTTGACTATTCCATCGACCAACCCCAACCCCCTTTTTATTTAAAGTGGACCTATCATGCTATATTTGAATAATATAGTGTAGGACCATACCTATAGAAGGCATATTTATACTTTTTTTTTTTCAAAATACCAAACAGATCATGCATTTTAGCCATGCCTCATTTTGCTCAATTTGACATTTTTTAGCTCTGGATTTGCAAGGGCAGATTCAGTGAGAACAGCACCATCTACTGGCCTGGCATATGTACTCCAGCGTCTCCAGCGCTTTCGAACGGCAATGGCCGTGGCTGTCTCCTCCTGATTGGTGGAGTTGGCCCAATAGCCGTAGCGCCACCGTCCTGACGTCAGGACAGTGTTCAAATCTTGATCAGTTTTTATCAGATCCGTTGCAGCCCCTTTTTTAGAGATTTGGGTATGGAGGAAAATAGAGAGGGTTGTGTTTTCTGACACTTGGTGAGTTCCCTGGAACACCGGGGACACATATTCATGTATAAAAGACGTACAAAAGTGCATTTTGCATGATAGGTCCCCTTTAAGTTTAAAATAAAAATGTTTTGAGTGACTTTAGTTAAGTTAATTTAAATGTTAATTTGTAATAATTTATAAAATAAAATATATATAATATACTATATTATATATATTATATATTATATATAGTATTTTTTATTTTAATGATTTATTTATATTTATATATATAGATAGATATACATTTTTTTAACCAGACTGTTTAAACTCCTTTTCACTCCAAAATAACTTTAATTATTTCGCCATAGGGTAGATATTCTCTACACTGTTGCAGTGTGTTTGAGCTATTGAGTAACACAGTGTAAAAATACTAAATAATAAATAAATACGCAATATCTGATAATTACTTTTATGTTGCTGCTTGTTAATAATTGTTCAACTATTTGTTTTTTAAATAGGCCTACTGTATACTGTATTATTACACAAGTTAGTTGTTTACTCTATTCTGATTGGTCATTTGGACATTTCACAGGTTGTTAATACTCGATAGCACACAGCTGCTAAGCAAAATAATGACCGTTGCTAAGGAGGATCAAGGGAGAAAAGAAAAGACAGAGCTTTGAACGTCAGAAAAATATATAGAAGAAAAGATAGACAGGAAGTAAATACTAATGGGAACAGCAGAAGAAGACAAGCAGGAAGTAAACACTAAAGGGAACAGCAGAAGAAGATAGACAGGAAGTAAATACTCACGGAAACAGCAGAAGAAGACGGAAGGGAAGTAAACACTAAAGGGAACAGCAGAAGAAGACAGGCAGGAAGTAAACACTAACGTGAACAGCAGAAGAAGGAAGACAGGAAGTAAACACTAACAGGAACACGGTATGGGCTCTGGCGGTGTTTAAGGACTGAGCTAGGTTAGTGGAAAAGAAACTGTGAACAGACTTGGACAGTCACAGAAAACCTTGTTCAGTGCTGCTGTCATTTTAGGTGGTTGCTGTTGCCGCCTTTCAGCAGTTGTTACGCAGTGGAGCAGACTATTTTTGAATGCCGAAGCAATACCATCATTTTTAAATCAATTACATTATTTTCAGTTTGTATTGTATTATTGTACTAACTATAGTGTGACTATAGGCCTACTTGGTTACTTTTAAGTATCTTCCCATTGACCAGACAGATGAAGCACCTACCGGGACACCAGGGGTTGTAGAGCACCACCAGCTTCCCCAGCAGCACCTCCTCCCCCCCGAGTTTCACAGTCAGGATCCACTCCCCCACAGGGGTGACAGCCGGGGGGGTGAGGTTGAGGACCAGAGTTTGCAGGGAGGAGTCCTTGTGCAGATCCGCCTTCCATACTGCTATCGCTGAACGGGAGCGGGTCACCACATCTGGGACGCCGAAGAGTGAAAGCGTTCCCTGTTTCTCCGTTGGAATTTCTCCTGCAGAGAGGAGCCAATGAAGTTAACGTAATGGTGCACATGCTATGAAAAATACCCAATTTTGTGGCCATATGATTCGGCATTCTTATAAAGAAGGTCTTGCGCTGTTTGTTAATAAGTAGACGGGGTGTCATCAGCTACAGTGCAGAGGAGAATCCAAATCTTCTGAACAAAGAAGAATCTTACAATTCCATGCATCATTTCAGATTTCAAAAGTAGGCAAATGTGTGGGCATCACATCGATGTCTTCATGATATCAACTGGATTAAAAACATCTGGCCGAAAAGTTCCCTAAAACTCCGTACACCTGTCTAAAAAAAAAACATTATACATTTAGCGAGACTTTTCTGAAGCCCAGAAAGCCATCTTTGACACTACACACACTAAAATCACACTAAGGAGGAGCACATTTTCATAGATTTATCTCAATGCATTATCTATTGGACTTGCCCAGCAACAGTCAGTGTCACCATACACCGTAGATCTTGCCAGACAGACACAGCTGATTTACATTAGCTCATTAGTGCAGTCACACCCAAACACAAAAACACACAGTTAGGCCAAAGTACCTTTTCTTATCAAAACCCTTATTATGGAATAACCTCCCGTATTATAGCGATCAGAGAGTCTCATTTTGTCTCAATCCCCCCAACCACACACCCCTTCTAAATACTGGACCCATGGAGTTACTGTATCATTAAAGAAGCTCAGGATGGGTCATGTTTCTTCAAAATAAAGTGCCCATATAGAGTAACTGTATCTGTACTGGAAGCTCAGGAAGAGGCATGTTTTCAAAATAAAAGTGCCATTTTGGCTTTAGGCCTTTAAGCACAGACATATTTAAAACAAATAATGTAAAGTAAGCCCAACCTGTCTTTGCAGTGATGTGCAGCTGGTGCAGCTTAGGGCCAAAAGGCTGCGCCACATTCAGGGTCAGTTTGAAGGGCTGACCTCGCCTCACGATCAGCTGATCCACAGAGATCTCACTGGTGTGGTGGAGGAAGTTGTTGTTCTTAGGGTGGAGGTCCACTCCCTTAAAAACTGAGAGGAAAAATAAAACAAACATGAACAAGCTGAAAAAATAGCGACCGTCTTTATTCAGATTAAAAATGGAAGATTAGTGCAGTTTTTATGGTTGCTCATAGTGGTGCCAAAAGACTCTCAAAAGAGATGATTTATTATTATAGGTTCAAACATTATAGGCAGTTACAGAGGGTCTTACTTGAACATGAAATGAATTTTCATTTTCTTTACCAACCCTCTTTGAAATTCTGTAGAATGTATTTTAATACTTGGCTGGTTTCAGGGGAACAAATTCTTTTTTTTTTTTTTTTACAAGTCTTTTTATTTCATTATAGTGTACAATAATCGATGCCATTTCATTTATATTGTAATATCACAGTACACTCACTACACTCCCCCCTCCCTCCCTCCACCCACACATACCCGCACAGGCAAAACCAAAAAAAGCTTATCAATATAACTTAAACAGAGCCATGAAAATAAACATAAAAAGGAAAAGGAAAAAATAGAACCAAAAAATAAATAAATAAAAAATAAAATAAAAACAAGGGAACAAATTCTGACGTTTTTTTCCTCCTGTGCTTTACTGCAGTTCACAAACTGTTTGTGTGTAGTTGATTTAAGACCTGATTTACTTCTTCAGATCCCAGACATAGCTTTAGTCATGTTTTGGCACCAACTCAAGCTCTTTGGGCGTGGTGCTTTAGAAAGAATTTCGGAGATGAACTGCTATAAAAAACATACCAAGCAGACGCTAATATTTGAGAAATCTTTTAATCCTGAAACGCCCTCATAGGAGTACTTTGTTTACTTCTGCGAGATAATGACACGTGTAACACTCACGCTTCTATTGGCTAGTGTTCCAACACATTGTACGCAATAGGCTAAGGGGCGGGACATCTCTAAGCGGTTGACCAATCACAACAGAGCCGACCAGCTAACCAATCAGAGCAGACTGGGCTCTGGTTTCAGAAAGAGGGTGAAAAGAGGTGCTACAGCACAGACTCACACAGCACGTATGAGAAAAATAAAGAGCTTTTTGAACATTAAAGCATGGAGACATGTCACTAAATATATATATGAACCTGAAAATTAGCATGATATAACTCTTTAAGTAGTATAAAGACAACTTCCCTCTCGGGTGGAAAATGAAGTAGTTGTATTCCATCCTATCTATCTATCGTGTCTGGACTGCACCTTTACCAATACAATTTAAAGAAAGTTGTAGTACTTTAAATGTTTGCTTATTTGAAGCTTTTGTACATGAATGTGTATCCTCATGCTTGATTCTACTTATTGAGAGTCACTTTGAATAAAAGCGTCAGCTAAATGAACTGTCATGTGATGTCATCTGTAAAAAATTACTTTTCAACTGATGTTTATGTTTTTATTTTACATGCAAATTATTAAATCCATGTTTACTTGTTAAATTGCTGACATTATTACCGTACCAGTTTTCTTCTATGAGTGGGAAGATTTAAAGAAAAGTTTTCAGGCAGACATTGATTCCAGTGCCAAGTGAGGTTTTACAAAAGATTCCCCACAGTGAACCGGTTCTGCGTGTTGACAGAAACTCATCGATGAGGGATCACAGTAAGCAGTGAAAACATGTGTGTGAAACTGGGGCAGGACCAACAACAAGGAAATGTGTGTCATCATGCAGGAGTGTCACAGTCCTGATATGTAGTTTAAACTGCAGAATGCACATTTGCTCTAATACAATTCCTGTTAAAAAGGCATTTCAACAAGAGATCTTAAACTGAATTGGCCTGGAGTCAATATCTTTTGATTGTTTAATGAAAGAACCCTGAATTGTTGTCTGTTATTTGTTAGGCTTGTTGTACTCAGCTCGATAGACACTTTTACCCTCGGCTTATATTTTTTTATTGTATTTTAATTTTGAGTCTCACCGCCATCATAAGGCTTTTGCAGGTTTCAACAATTTAAATAAAACACAAGTCATTAAAGTGATTATTCATTTGTGAACATGTACAATATACAATACAATAGTAAGCAACAAAAAAACCATTTCATTTTAAAGAACCCTTTTGTTTTGTTTTTAGTTAATATAATAGACAATAGACTTAAACAATCTTATTTAGGAACATTTTAGACAATAATATTTTAAGCCTGAATTGAAGACACTCAGAAAACCTGCATCATAAGCATATTTACAGCAGTGTGCAGCTGTTTTCACTAACAGACTGTATACATCCTGTCAGCGCATACATTTCATATTATCATCGTCAAATTAAGCATTGAGTCGCCAGTGAATTTCCCTAAGGCATTAAAAGATATAGCTGAACAGTTTCATTTGTTTTGTACAAAAAGCATCTTCTTTCTCAAAGAGCTTTGGGAAACAAAGCTAAGTTGTTCATTCAATCATTACATTTACAGTTAGAAGTCCATATTAAGATTGTATACATAATTCCTCTTAATATGAGCTGATGCTATTTTAGATGTTGGCTGACTGTCAAACTATGTTTTGCGACCAAACTCAACACCATTATTAAAAAATCTAATAAATGCAAGCAACAGGAGACTCTAATGTTCTTACCAGATTCTGAATCTGTCATCTTTCCAAAAAGCTTCCTTCCTAGAATCGTTGATGTACAGAAAAATGAGCGCTGGCAGGCAGTCAGCAGCACACTGGAAGCACAACTCGTTGTGGAGATTTAAATACTTGAGAAGCCCAACCCCATTTCTAATGAACGTGCAACAAGTTGCGCAACCTGGAATTAAACCCTTCCTATCAAAATAAAAGTTCCTGTTTCCCAGATTACTTGTTCATATCACTATGCTGCTATTCCATTCATTGACTTTTGTCCACAAAGACGTAGTGCCCATATACGTGCTCTAATGGAGAGGTGGGACAGAAAGGGGCTGCCAGTGTTCGATAACCCGGAGCACTTGGGTCTCAGCAGGGTCTAAACCCGGTCGGTTCCCAAGCCGAGTCCCTAGAGACTGAGCTACTGCCGCCCCAAATTTAATATATCTTCTCTCACCTTTATGTAGTGTTTTATTTTCCATTTTGTATTTGCATTAATAATAATTGAAAGCACTTTGAATTGCCATTGTGTATTAAATTAAATGTGCTATAAAAAACGTTCATAATGTTACTTTTGTTCTTGGTTTCATCTCTCATGGACTTCACAAAGAAGGAAAGGAAAGAGGCACATTTTATATAGTTTGGTAGGTTGTGTTTTCGGCCACTTGGAAACAACATAGAAACTGAGATTTGATGTAGTGTTATTCAGTCGATTTTTCATCTTTGACTCATTTTAAATAAAGAGTTACGAGTATGAATACATGTGTCCAGTTGTGTGTGTGTGTGTGTGTGTGTGTGTGTGTGTGTGTGTGTGTGTGTGTGTGTGTGTGTGTGTGTGTGTGTGTGTGTGTGTGTGTGTGTGTGTGTGTGTGTGTGTGTGTGTGTGTGTGTGTGTGTGTGTGTGTGTGTGTGTGTGTGTGTGTTCGATGGTCATGATTTTTCCGAATGTCGAAACAAAGTGTGACTCAGAAAGCCAGTTTTACGTGAAAATCTCGGGAGCAGGCAATATAATTGCACACTAGTTGTTAAGAACACCATGTAGTCACATTGTAATGGGGGAAAAAACATGAGGCATGGAATGACCACACAAATAATTATATGAGCCACATTTTAAATGACTGTCTTCCTTTCTCTCTATTAAGAAAAATAATTCATCTGGCATTTTAATTTCAGATATAGTGTAAAACACCTTAAAAGAAGCTTAGCTGGTTTCCATGTTAAACCTTTCTGACCTCCTTTGGCCATAGTGTGTAAAGAGTGAAGAAAAAAAAGTGTAAATCTTACACAATACAGTATACCAACAGCTACACCTCCAGTCACCAGTCTGTCAAGCTCCTGAAGTTCGCAGACGACACCACCCTCATCGGACTCATCTCTGGTGGGGACGAGTCTGCCTACAGGTGGGAGATGGACCATCTGGTGACCTGGTGTGGGGAAAACCACCTGGAGCTCAACGCCCTAAAAACAGTGGAGATGGTTGTGGACTTCAGGAAGAACGCAGCCCCACCCACCCCCATCACTCTGTGTGACTCCCCAGTAACTGCTGTGAAGTCTTTCCGCTTCCTGGGCACCATCATCACCCAGGACCTCAAATGGGAGCAGAACATCTGCTCCCTCATCAAAAAAGCACAGCAGAGGATGTTCTTCCTGAGGCAGCTGAAGAAATTAAACCTGCCAAAGACGATGATGGTGAACTTCTACACCTCCATCATCGAGTCCATCCTCACCTCCTCCAACACCATCTGGTACGCTGCAGCCACAGCCAAGGATAAGGGCAGGCTGCAGCGGGTCATCCGCTCTGCAGAGAAGGTGATCGGCTGCAATCTGCCATGCCTCCACCACCTGCACGCCTCCAGGACACTGAGGCGGGCAGGGAAGATAGTGGCCGACCCCTCCCACCCTGGACACAAACTGTTCACCCCCCTCCCCTCTGGCAGGAGGCTGCGCTCCATCAGGACCAATACCTCTCGCCACCTGAACAGTTTCTTCCCCTCTGCTACCGGCCTCTTAAACAAGGCCCGGCCCCCCACTGACACTTTACCTCTGCCACATCATAGACTATATGCATTACATTAATGCACACAATGTTCATACTCCTTACTGCACATATTCTTATTCTTATTTCACATTTCATAGTTTATATTCTAAAATGCATTCATAGCATTCTATTTCCATGTAAATGACTGCTTTATTTCTATTTGTATTGCTATTTAACTATATTTTTTATGGTGTAAAAGATTTTTTGTTTTACATTAGATTTCTTGTTTTTTATATTTTATGTATGCACCATGACATCAAGTCAAATTCCTAGTATGTGCGAACCTACCTGGCAATAAACCTGTTTCTGATTCTGATTCTGATTCGATGGATGTAGTCTTATATCAATCATAACTTTCTTTTGTTTCATTTTTATTTTGAAATCATACATTTCACATTTCTTTCTTTGGAATTGTTTTTTTTTTAATCAGTGCAGTTAGTTAGGGCAACACAGTCTCACTCCCTGATCGTCCAAGAGCGACACTTGGTCAGGGTCCTTTGGCGTGCAGTTGTGACGCACCGAGTCTCCTTCAGCTTCATAAACTGACGCAAAGAGCTTTCAACTGATTGCAATGTATTCTCTGTGGTATTTGACGCTCAGGGAAAAAGCCAGTTAAAGGCCATTCCCATTGGATAACGGATAATTTTACACCCGGAAGTAGGTATTCTCCTTCCCAGCTAGTGGGGAACGTTCTCACAACTTTGGCTAACATTACCTACAGGTTCTAATAATGTTTTAAAGAAAAGTTTTAATCTGATGTTCAAAGAACCTTTTTAGGATGTTTATTATTTCAAATAATGTTCCTATAAGGTTTAAGGTTAACTAAGACATAACGTTTTAACTGCAACAAGAAAGTGTTTTATAAAATGTTCCTTTAATGTGATATGTTAACAAAGGTGGAACGTTTTGCCTGCAACATTCTAAGGATGTGTTTTGGACATTGTTGGGTAACACATTAAAGATGTTTCTTTATAAAACGTTCCCTCAATGTTACATGATAACAAATGAAGAACATTTTCAAAGCAACATTCTGAAAATGTTTTCAGGATGTTATTCTTTTTTTATAAAACGTTCCTGTGATGGCAAATATTAACACGGTCATGGTCAACGTCAGATTTATTTCTAGAGCGCTTTAAAAAACAAACTTGTTGCATTTGTTTGAAAAGGATGTTTTAAAAAATCTGATGTCACCATATTTTCCTTTTGATAAAAACAAACAAGCACTTAATTCATGATAAGCTATAAGCAGATATTGCATGTTTGTGGTGGCATGTGTGAGTTCCCAGCTAGACATCTTTGGTTCTAAAAAATTCGGAGAATGTTACCATTCATTGTTCTAGGAATGTTTTCAGCAGGACGTTTTATTTTGGTTCCCAGAATGTTCTTCTGAAAGGTAGGATAACGTTCTTTAACCTGTTAAGCACCAAGCCTGTTTTTCATGTTTTAGGCTCGAAAATGACATGCCCAAAACAAATGACTACAACTTAACTTCTAAAAGGGTTATATGAATAATTTCTTTTTATCAAAGCAAGGTTACATCTGTGAGTTGGATGTAGAAGTGTCAGAATCAATATAGATGTTTTTTATTTTAAAGAAAATTCAGATTTTACATAGTAAAAAACTGTAAATTATAGTGTCCGTCCAAAGATTCTTTTTTACAGATAGTGAAAACTACCCTTGGATGATGGGTTAGTAGACTAAAAGCTTTAGGAATCCAAAGTACAACATATAATAAGTACCCTGTATCACCCCACCTCTGAGGTGATTTGGGTGAAAATGTTTTTTTTTCCATATCTCTGGCCCCCCTTGCTCGATTTGGATGGTTGACACCTCTTTCTGACCGTTAGAGCCAATAGAATCGAAGGGGGAGGCCCCACACACACACGTTGTGAAGAGAAAAGGTGGGGGCTGCGCGCATGTAATTTTGCATCAGAGTGGACCTATGTCTCGCTCTGACATTTGGAAACGAAAAAGCAGTTTTATTGCTTATGGATTATCTGAAATAATTTCAAAGAGTACACAGACACATTGGATTAACCTATGGATTAACTGCAGCATCGTTTTTTTTATCGTTTTAATGCCATTGAAGACCAGTTTTGACCAAGGTAAGCCATGTTAGCGTTTCTAGCTACCTAGCTCCACATGTTATGATGTACGCTTTCGTTTATAGCGTCGCAAATGTTTATCACTGAGTGTTGAGGTGGGCACCAAACGATTCTGTGTCTCCAGGACACCCAAAACGAGTGGTTGGCTGTGCATCTAGGATAAGTAATAATGGAGTTATTGTGAGTTTAGTTGCAGAGATAGGTTAAATTTTTTCGCTCGTGGCTAATTCAGAGGCTAAGTGTTAGCATTGTGGGGTTTTTTTGGAGAAAAAAAATTAAAAAGATCAGTTAGCTGAGTTTCTTCCCGTTACATGGATATAAAACATTCATAGTTTATTAAATATTAAGATTCCTTAGACGTTGTTTCCTGCAAATGATGCGTTTATCCGCCCGGTACCGGGGGGATGGTGCGTAACAGGTTAAAAACATTCTTGAAATGTTTGGTGATAACCTTCTTAAGATGTATTTGATAACCTTCTTAAGATGTTTTGATAACCTTCTTAAGATGTTTTTGATAACATTGTTAGAACATTATGCCCTACTGTTATTAAAACGTTTTCAGCGGGACGTTTTATTTTGGTTCCCAGAATGTTCTTCTGAAAGGTAGGATAACGTTCTCTAAAAACATTCTTAACATTTTTGGTGATAACTTTCTTAAGATGTATGAGCGCATTGAGACAATGAATAGGACGTATAAAAACGAATTTGCATGCTAATATTCACTCACATGCACTTATAATCACACTAAGGTATGTAGGCCCACAGTATTCATAATATCATATGTGTAAAATATCAGAAAATAATCAAATTTTTTCTGACTATAAAGGTTGTGTCTCGTATGTAGGTTCTAACTGTTAGATAAGCTATCTGGCCGTGTGTGGTTTGTGAGGGCTGCGTATAAACAGTGTCTGCTGTTTATGTATATTGGATAAAAATCGTTATTGCACCCTTTAGATTTGAGACCGACAGACATAAGAATGGACTGACTGTCACTGCCCGTCCCTGAAACCCCTGTTAGTGTTTGTGTGTGTTTGTTTCTGCTGTGTGTGTCTCTCTCTCTCCCCCCCCCCCCCCCCCCCTGCCTGCTGGTCTGCTCTACACGGCTGGGAGCAATCTCCAATCAACCACACCTGCAACCTGCTCATCAGCCACACTATGAAAGCCTGCAACCTGCACTCATTCCCTGCCGGATTGTTGCCGTGAACGGTTTGTTGCGAACCGCTCTAGCTTTTTACCAGCATATTCTTTGACAACTTTGCCTGCTTTTGCCTCACACTCATTTGTATGTCTCTCCCAGGAGGAATCCAAGGCCTTCCACACTCCCAAGACCAGCCAGGCCTCTCTACCCACTCTGGAACAACTGTTTCCCACTGCCGCCATAACCAACCTCCACTCCCAGCTCCCCTTTTCTAATAAACAAATGTTACTTTCACCAGCTGATTCCGAGTCTGATTCTGGGTCCCCTCCAGTACATGTGACACCGACAGTGACTTGTACTAGCTGCTGGTCGCATTTAAAAAAAATAAAAATACTTCTGATAAATCGGAACGATAAAGCACGTTATCCTACTCTAAAATAATAACATTCTGGCAACATAAAAAAATCTAACTTGCAGCTGAAAACATTTTAAGAATAGCAGGGCATAATGTTCTAACAATGTTATCAAAAACATCTTAAGAAGGTTATCAAACACATCTTAAGGTTATCACCAAACATTTTAAGAATGTTTTTAGAGAACTTTATCCTACTTTTCAGAAGAACATTCTGGGAACCAAAAATAAAACGTCCAGCTGAAAACGTTTTAAGAATAGTAGGACATAATGTTCTAACAATGTTATCAAAAACATTTTAAGAAGGTTATCACCAAACATTTTAAGAATGTTTTTAGAGAACGTTATCCTACCTTTCAGAAGAACATTGTGGGAACCAAAAGAAAACTTCCCGCTGAAAACATTCCTAGAACAGTGAATGGTAACATTCTCAGAATGTTTTTAGAACCAAACATTTCTAGCTGGGATCTCTATTACTTTTTTGTAAAAGTCCTCCTTCCTCTAGTTTAAAAAGTCTAGCTTGTTGTTTGCGTCTACCGTCTCTGCGTATAATAACAGTAGCAACAAGAACCTGTGGGCTCACGTGCGCCCCCTTCAGTGCGGCAGAGGTTATGGCTGCCTCCCCTGGTGCTTTGTCATTGCCGTTGTATGATGAGACCAGCTGGCCTAAATATCATATATACGTGAAATAAGTTATTTAGAGACTATGGATGGTGAGAACACATGTAATAAAGGGATCTACAAACATTACATTTGTGACCTACAGTACCAAATGGTCTCGCGGTCCGTATACGGCCCGGAGGCCGGAGGTTCCCCACCCCTGGTTTAGGTGATGGGAAACTGTTAGTAATTCTTGAACCCTGAGAGCAGGACAGACTGAAAAGAGTCAAGGGAAGCTTATAAAAGTTAACAGCATTTAATTACACAAATAATGCGGTGATATACAATGAAATTGCAAAATGGAGGCGCTCTCCCCATTCCAGCTGGTTCTCTCTCGCGTGTGTTCCGTCAGCCAAGGTCAGGGAAAAAGGGCCGATCCTTTCTGTGGCTCACGGGTAGTCCACTGTAGTCTTCTTCTATTGGCCGGCGTCGACCGGGGCGGGTCCAATGCAATTCCTGCCTTTTTCTGTTGCTAAATTACATCATTCTGATGTCTGTGGTTATTTAAACATTCCCTAATAAACGTTATTTCAGCGTCAATAAATGAGTGTTAATCCCAGTGTGTTTAGTGTACAACATCACATGTCATTTCACCTTCAATTCACGGTTTCAAAACGTTAGCCACATGCTAATGCTAACCGGAAATGAATAATTTTCAGAATAAAAGTGTTAAGTTAATAGTTAGTGTAAACTTCCGTTTTTTTCAGAATAAAACTGCTTTAAATTAAAACCTGTATTTAATTTAAATTACGCCATATCAACATTGATTTTAATTTCTTACAAAACACATTGGTGTTATCACATTTAAAAAATATGTATAGTTTGTCTGTTTTGCACATCCTCCTATTAATATCTTTGTACATCCGGCACTAAACTGTTTTATTCTAGATATCATTTACAGTATCTTCTTGATATTTTCTATTCTATATTTCTATAATTGATCTTCTACTTTCCCCCATTTTAACACTCTTAATATTTAAATGTTTTCATCAAATATAACACATTCAACAAAACATGCAGCAGACCTTAGGCAAGGCAAGGCAAGTTTATTTATGTAGCACCTTTCAACACAAGGCAATTCAAAGTGCTTTACAAAAGACATTAAGAAAAAGGCATTTAAAAACAATCATTAAAAAGCAACACAATCTACCTGCATTGCAATTACTCTAAACGTGTAATAAGATGGTCTTAACCAGCGCCATATAGATAGAAGAGTTACGACAGCGGAAGTCCAAAATGCTTGATCGTCACGTGGTTCAGGGAGAGTCAATAGTTCCCCGGAAGTTCGTGGCGGGACATATGAATGCATGATTACCGGAGATAGAACTACGATTTTTGGTAATAAGTAGTGAATAAAGGTCTTGATTTGCAATATTTATACAACATACCGATATGTGTATGTATTTACATCAATATGTTTTAAAAAAAAATAGAATCTGCTAATATTTATGGATAATATTAGGAATAGTGTGAACAGCTAGTTTACTTGTTAACATACATGTTAGGCTGTTGCCTTGGTTAAAGAGCCTGTTGCTGTTGTGTATTGCTTTGAATTATTTAAAACAAATATTATCTTCTTAAACAGGTATGGTAGTCAGGAGCATCACTTCCTAATGTTTATTGATATATTTAGAGGGAGGGGATGGCAAGGAATGCTTCAAAATTTAGATTAGATTAATTTCTACAATTTTTTTAATTCATGGTGGTTTCAGTAATCCCATGGTACTTGAGGACATAAGTAATCTAAATGACTAATGTCATCTTTATGACTTTCAGAAAGGACAGGAGACCAACAGGTGACTATCAATGGACTAGCAGCAACATGATTATGACGTTAAAAGTGTTGTTTTAGGAACATCCATTGTAAATACATGGAATTCAATAAACATTGAATAGCATGTCATGCAGTTTGTCTGTGCCTTTTCCTCCGTGTTGTCCTGGCATATCGTCTCCACCATGGTTTGCTGTGCTGCCTGGGGATGCTCCAATCGCTCAGAGAAAGGAGTAAGAATCAGAATGTACGGCTTCCCCACTGACACAGAGAGGAGGGAAAATGGCTAGCTCAAGTCAGCAGGAGCAATTTAACAATCAAAACAGACAGCCGCAACAAAATATGTGAGGTAATCATATTCAAACACTGCATTTGCACTTTTTCCACAAAACGAAGACCACACCATTGGGAAGCTTAATGTTTGGTTTAATACAAATAACAGGGAAAGGCTTGAAAAACTCTGAGAGTTGAGACTCAGGGTGCAGGGTGAGGGTCTCAGTGCAGGTATTCAGGCTCTATTGAATCCCCCTCTGGTTCTTGTGCTGAAAGAGGGAGAAACAGACAGGAGAAAGGGTTATACACACCTATATAGCACACCTATTGGATGGGAAATTGCCTTGGGGAGATAGGTGTGGTCTTTGTTTCCAACTGAAGTTATGGAACTTTATTATTTGTGAGTTTAACAAAGTATGACAAATGGCATCAGTAATGGATGTGATATGAATTTGTATAAAGTTGTCTCACATTCTTGGTCGTATTTTACGTACAGTATGTAATGAGTGTATACATGTCCAGTAAGTCCTCCACCTGTAACATCACTGCCCCTCCACCTGCCATACAGTAGGTTACTAATATACACTAACAAGATTACTTATATAATACAGTGATAGAATACATGTTTAGTATGCTTACTTATATACAACAGTAGTATTAAATGTACCTTGTGTTTTCACTCTCACTTTGCCATCATTTCAAAATCAGCTGAGCTGCAACATAATACAGACAGGTAATAATCAACAGAATACACTAAAACACTCACCCATAAATTACGTTTTTGTTTACTGTTTGGAAGTCTCAAATATGCACTCTAAATTAATATCAATAGCGATGTATCACACAAATAGCTCTCTTCCTTATTATTGTGTAACGTTAACTTTATTATACTAGTTTGTAGGCCTACTCCAAAATGGAGATCGTAATTTCTCCACCTCCACTCATTACAATCACACGTGCCCCAATGTTATATTTAACTAATATTATATTCCTCCACCCCACAAAAAAATCACGTTTAGAAGCCCTTTTTCTCTAATTCCACAATGTTGGATGAAATAACATTAGGAGAACGGATTAATAGGCTGTTCATGGTTAACGTGTGTTGCTAACTTTATCCGGTATCCTAGCCTAATCTGTTATCTGTAAACGTTCCTAAATCTACTGATTTAGGGATAATCCACTAACATCCTTTAATACACATGTTTATTTGACTCAGATGTGCTGATAATATCCGCAATATAAATCTTTAAACGTCTTCTTACCTTTAAAAGTCCATCACGAACGGTCTATTATGCTGCAACTCTACTGCGCTGCTGGCCGCAATAATTCCCCGGAAGTCAGCGGCAAGCTAACTTCCGGGGAACTATTGACGGCTCCACGATCCGCCATTGCTGTAAAAAAACTGGTCCATTGGAGTGAACGGAGATGTCATAACTCTTCTATTATACGGCTCTGGTCTTAACCAATGTGACCCAATAATAATATCAAACAAAATATTACTATTAACTTTATTGTGAAATTAAAACAGAACGGTAAAAGAATAGTTTCCGGTCTGTTCTGAGGCCCAATCTCTGTAGATAGATAAAGAACTACTAGATGTGTAATATTTAATGCAGCCGAACCAGTTATTACAATGCATGTATGTGATGACTTTCAAAGAGCAAAGCAAGCACTGCTGAATAAAGTATGATTTTATCTTTTACGAAAGTTTTTTTCATATGGAATACAGTCGGAGGTCAACCAATCACAGAGCTCGAGGACTAATCATGGGGTTTGTCGAGCAAAGCGGACTGGCGTCGTCCCTAACGATAGCTGAGGATTATGGGTATTGTAGTGTCTTCGGCCATCCTAAACTCCGATAAAACTATTTGTTTCTCAGAATCGAAGGGGAAAAATACAAAAGCATTGTACACAATTTAAACCAATACTCTTGTGTAAATACCAAGGATAATCTGGCGTTTTTGAGTTGATGAGTAATGCAGATATCACTGTAAAATCAATCGACAGTAAGGAGAATACTTACTTCCGCGTGTAAAATTCTCCGTTATCCAATGGGAATGGACGCTCACATTGCCTTTAACTGCCGCCGACATGGACGGATGCGGTGCTTCCCTGAGCGTCAAATACTGCCGCCGATGAGAATACATTGCAATCAGTTGAAAGCTCTTTGAGTCAGTTTATGAAGCTGAAGGAGACTCGGTGCGTCACAACTGCACGCCAAAGGACCCTGACCAAGTGTCGCTCTTGGACTATCAGGGAGTGAGACTGTGTTGCCCTAACTAACTGCACTGATTAAAAAAAAACAATTCCAAAGAAAGAAATGTGAAATGTATGATTTCAAAATAAAAATGAAAAAAAAGAAAGTTATGATTGATATAAGACTACATCCATTGTGTAAGATTTACACTTTTTTTTCTTCACTCTTTACACACTATGGCCAACGGAGGTTAGAAAGGTTTAACATGGATTAGGTTTAACCTTCTTTTAAGGTGTGTTACACTATATCTGAAATTAAAATGCCAGATGAATTATCTTTCTTTATAGAGAGAAAGGAAGACAGTCATTTCAAATGTGGCACATATAATTTTCACGTAAAACTGGCTTTCTGAGTCACACTTTGTTTCGACATTCGGAAAAATCATGACCTATGACCATCGAACACACACACGAACACACACACACACACACACACACACACACACACACACACACAGACAGACAGACAGACAGACAGACAGACAGACAGACAGACAGACAGACAGACAGACAGACAGACAGACAGACAGACACACAACAAACTGGACACATGTATTCATACACAGTATTATAAGGGCAGAATTATTTGCAGTTATTTATACGCCTTTAAGGTTTTGATTATGTTTCTGCATTTATGCTAATAACATTTTTAAAACCTCACTTCTGCAACATGTTTTTATCTATTTAGAGCAGGGGTGTCAAACAACCGGCTCGCCAACTCATTTTATGTGGCCCGCGAGAGCTTGCAAATAATAAAATTAATTTATCATGAGGTTAAAACCTGCTATAGAAGTATGGTGCCCCTTAACTACAGTACATGTCCCATAATGCATCTTGTTCTGTTACCTGCACACTGAAGCGTCTTCATATCCACAGTTGCAAAGAGCGGCCCTCCGAGTGAGGGGGGAATGTTTGGCTCGCCTGGATAATCAAGTAATGTTTTTTTTCATAACAAGCTACGCTATGAGCATATGTCAACCCAGTCTCACGGCATTTCATGTAATAGTCACAAAATTAATTTAATCTATTGATTCGTGTTCACCTACATGATTTTCCCATTTTTTCGTGTCACACAGAACGATTTTAAAAGCAATGTATTTCTATTGGTAGCATGTTTCGTGCCTGCACCACGTCTTTTTGTCCGGTCGGGTCTTGGAAGACCAGAAGCTGTGTGGTTCAAAAACATTTTCTTACTCAATATCAAGCCACGATTATTGTTTTTATTTTAAATTGTATAATGTCAGACTTTTTTTGCTGTCCGCGCGAAAAAGAAATGGGGCTCAGAGCCTCAAAATACTGAAATCTGCATCTTTTTAATCTTTTTTTCCTGAAATCTGTATTTTTTTTAATCATTTTTTCCTTCTAATTTGTTATTATTTACATAGCTTTTAAAACAATGAATGATGTCCCTTAATGCTCTGCCACACTATAATATTTACAAAAAAGTCATGCCGCTTTTATGGTAAGAAAGTTAGTTGTGCCATTCCTCGAAGCAGTGGGCCACAGTACACTATCTACACCTCCGGGGGGGCAACATGTGTGATGAAGGTGTGGTGCTGGCCTATATCATGCAATCAAAAGTGAAACTTTAAGCTCTTGCAAGAGTGCGAAAAACTTTTTTATGGCGCCAGCGTCGACCAACAGCATCAAAATCTGCCTCCTCACAGAATGACCCGCTCTGTCAGTCGCTACGGCTCACAGACACACATGGAGTTGTTGAGACGATAAATACTTGTGTAAAGTTTGTGAAGGTAGGAGGAAAACCTCAGCGATCACGTGTCCTCTCACTGACCATCCTCATCGCCCCTCCCCCCCTAGTGCTGCAGATACTACCCTATTTTTTAAATGAATTGTAAGATTGGTGTAATTGTTGAATATTTGCAATTATGTTGCCTAAACCTTTGCTTTCAGAAGTGGTTATTAATGAAGTTATTACCAGAACCAATAATAATCCAATGTAGAAGAAATAAGGTAGGATAATACATTATTTAATATATGTTATATATTTACAGATGTTTATATAGTCTTAATGTTACAACCGGCCCTTTGATGGCAACCGTAATGCTGATTCGGCCCACGATTAAAATGTTGTTTTAATCGTAAAAACCCCTGATTAAGAGTAACGATGTTTCGATTTCTATGCGCTAAAAGGGGAACCCATAATCCTGTTTTAATTTCAATTAAAGAAACATGTTGGATTATATTTCTATGCAGTATGATAACTTAACTAAAAATGGTAGCTTCGCTTAAGAACAAACAGAGGACTCAACATATGCCTTTCAATTATCTTTATTTGTGTGATTCTGGCTTCAATAACAACATAAAAAAAGATACAGTCAAGCTTTCACATCATTTGGTCTCTTCATTTTGACACAAGTTGACCGCGCATCACTTCATCAGGAGCAGGTATAGATGATTAATAGATGGATATTTTGGTGCAATAGAAGCGAAGCAATTAAGACTAAAGTTCAAATTGGAATGTGAACATCCCTCTAAAGATAAAAGTTGAGAGTTTGTATTCCTCTAATGAGTGCATAATGTTAAGCTGTATTCGTTTGTGAATTAAACTTCACATCACTTCCTCAGAAGAGTTAAAGGAGCAATGCTGGACATCAAATCATTTCAGTGTGTGTAAGTGTGTATAGAAGAATAAAATGTTTATCCACTTTTAAATGTATGCTTCGGTAATCAGCAGTTTGCTTTACTTGATTTGTATATTTGTATAATTATAAATGATTACAGGCCTACATTGTTTGTTAGATTTCGAAAGTTTAAAGTTTGCAATAAAAAAAGAAATTATATTTTTATATATATTCCATTATACCAATATTTAACACCACAACAGGAGTAATAGGTGTAGCAGTACCAAGGAAAAGGCCATAATGCAAAGTGGAAAGTAAACATGTTTAAATTAAAACCACAGTTGATAGTGTACGTATAACTAGTTTTTATAAATACTGTAGCCTCCATTGATTAAAAACAATGTTGTCTTCCTTCTGAAAGTCCCTGAATGATTTCAAAGTAAGAACACCTCATAAAGAGCTATAAACCTGGCGATTTGTTTCATAAAGAGTTTACGGCTGGACGTTGACGATGCAGCTGGCCTTGATGTCTCTGAAGGTGGAGCAGTCGATGTCGGCCACCAGAGTCCTCTTACCGGACTTGTAGGAAACGAAGGAGAACGTGACACGAATACGGTTGTTTGGCTTCAAGTCTGCCATCCTGCAGGAAACAC
This sequence comes from Trematomus loennbergii, assembly GCA_012861695.1. Taxonomy (NCBI): domain Eukaryota; kingdom Metazoa; phylum Chordata; class Actinopteri; order Perciformes; family Nototheniidae; genus Trematomus; species Trematomus loennbergii. The sequence continues at coordinate 58,369 of JAAOOA010001216.1, read as the reverse complement.
AAAGTGTAATGAGGTAAAAGAAGATTCAGATTTGTTCAGAGTTTGGATGGGCAACACAACTTTTAACTTATGCCTTGAGAATTGAACCACACAACCGATTTTGGTGCCAATTAAATGTTGTCTATATTTAAAACAGTCAAGCATTACAAGCAGAAAAACACTGCAAGGAGCTCAAAACTCAACAGAAACCAGGGGACACTTAAAAGTGATGCACACAGCTGGGACCGGAGCACTTGGTGACGTTCGGGTATTATAAAGTGTCACTGTTGGCAGAGTTAGTCTGTCCATAGTTGTAAGTGTTTTGTCAGTTTATCTGAAAATTACTAGGTTATCTACGTTATCTAGCTGGTTTACAGCAGATCTGCAATAATATGGGAAGGAATCATGATCACATTGTTAAATAAACTGATAAAACTCACATTGTAGTTTCCTATGACAGTGAATGTTGCCAACTTTATAATCTAGTAGTAACCATCCTTTAATCTTTTATAGCATTTAACCGGTGAGGTTATGTCACACGCACACACACACAAAGACACTCACTTGAATACCACCTCGTTTCTAATCAGTCCACTTCCGGAGAGGGTCAGAGTGCAGTTGGTCAGTGTCTCGTTGCGCGTCGGGTTCAGGAAAGTCACTTCCGCTTGTCGTACGACCCACTTTGGCATACCTTAAAACCTGGGACACATTTGAACAGATTATTTAAAAACATTCGTCAGGAATCATCACTACCAATCATATATTAAGGCGAGAGAAAACAGCCTGTGTAAAATGTGTTTTTTATGATAAGACGTTTCTAATTAAAGGATAGATATTCTTATATCAGGACCATCAACAGTCAGTGTTTGTTATTATGTAACTAGTTTGAATGTACCAATATTGCATGCAGCCTGTTCCAGTTAATCCAGCTAGATTTATACTATTTTCAACTTTTATCTTTCTTATTTGATCTTGCTTTTAATCTTTCTGTTGGTAACTTATTAAGCTTTGCCCTCTCTTAACTTTCTTGTAGAGAGATTTTGTTTTGTTGTTTCTTCGCTGTTGACTGACAGGGAGATGTTAGTTCGCTAAAGACGGCTAGCATTGTGGTCAGAACGACGGCTAGCTCCTGAAATCTCTAGCAGGACACAGTCAAGTACTTAGATGATTGAGTAATAATTTCCTTTGCTTCATGTCTTCCCCTCTCTCCCTATTTTCGCTTTGTCTAAATTTGCAAACTTCTGAACTTTGGGAGCATAAGTTCTTCCCAATGCAACGGCTACGCAACAGAAGTTACGTGACTATCCACGAATGCAGTTGCTCTAGGAAACACAGCACTTACATGTGTTTCTTTCTATATTTAACAAACCTACAATATTGTTATGGAAAATAAGTCACTGTTATATTGGGGGGTTAAATGTGTAGTCTGTCATGATTTGTTACCACTAATGATCAGGGCTAGCTAGAAAGCAGCGGCCATAACCACATCCAGTGAGGACACAGTTGCCGAGTGCGATTTGAGACAACACCAGTGGCGTCGCCTGGCCTGGGCATTATTATTATTATATTTTTTCTGCAGCCCCGGACAATTCTCCCTCAATAATATAATACAATAACCGTGCTTTAACTGAACCTCATGACACTTGATAGGACGGCAGGTTTGTAACTGTGTACCAGAGATGGAGTACTCGAGTCCTGGACTCGGACTCGAGTGCCGATTTTCGGGACTCGTGACTCGACTCGGACTCGCGCACTGATTGACGCGACTCGGACTTGGACTCGTGAATTCTCGCGCACGATGACTTGGACTCGGACTCGGACTCGTGAATTATCGCAGACGCTGACTTGGACTCGGACTCGGACTCGTGAATTTTCCCCCCCACGATGACTCGGACTCGACTTGTACATTGACGCTCCGACTTGGACTCGGACTCGAGCAAGTTTTCTATGGAGTCTGATGTCCTCTATCCTGGCGTGTGCACCGGCTGCGAGGCGAGTTCACGTACTGGGCCCCGCTATTCCAGTCTAAAGATGTCTAGAGACACACCCCGCATCGTGCTGTATGCTTTCACACATTCTGCTTCCACATTGGAAAAGAGCAGCGCAAAATGCTCGTTATGTGGAAACAATATTGAAGAGAAGGCTCCGTAACACATTACTCTAAACATCGAGTTCAGACATATAGGCTGTCTTGAACACTATCATCAGAGTAACGTGATCTAATCAATAAATAAAGATTCAGCCGATAACACGAAAGCACATGGCTACTTAACATGCAGAATGACGTCATTTTGCATGCTAAGTAGCCATGTGCTTTCTGGGGCTAAATCTTTATCAGTAAACCGATTTAACCGGTAAAAGTTCCTTCAAAATAAGAGTCCCGATCTTATTACTATCAAAATAAAAGTGCAAAACGAAAACTTTACCATAGGAAAATATTGGCATACAAATATAATCACTTCTCTAAAAGGTAACTCATTTTAAACATAGTTTATTTATATATAATAATAATAATAATAATATTAATATTAGTAATAAGCTTTATATTTGTATAGCACCTATTACAAGAATTGTAGCCAAACTGGCTTCACAGCAGTTCAATAGACAGATTAGTATAACATGACAGGATAAAAGCAATGTAGAGGAGCAGCTACATTTCAACACATATGTCCACGAAGATTAATACATGAAGACTTGTGACTCGGACTTGACTTGGACTCTTCTTAGGTGACTCGGACTTGGACTCGGACTCGAACACAGGTAGTGATGACTCGGACTCGGACTCGACTCGGACACTCCTTGGGTGACTCGGACTTGGACTCGGACTCGAACACAGGTAATGATGACTCGGACTCGGACTCGACTCGGACACTCCTTGGGTGACTCGGACTTGGACTCGGACTCGACTACGACTCTCCCTTGGTGACTCGGACTTGGACTCGGACTCGAAGAGTGGTGACTCGAGAGTGACTTGGACTCGTGAATTGGTGACTTGACTACAACACTGCTGTGTACACAGTTGATCCTGAGTCCTGTCAGTTAAAGTGTTTCATAGTTAGCTTAGCTAAGCATCCACCTAGCACTGAAAAATATGGATGTTATGTGACAGTATTTCTGATAAAAAGTCAGCTGAAATGGTGGCATAGTTGCCACTACTTTACGTGTCGACAGCATGTTTGAACGTATTTGCCGCAGTAAATGTGGCTGTTTGGCCACTGACTTTGCCATGACAACACCTGCATTTAAATGTGGAACCTCTTTTTGTGACAGATTTTTTCATGAAATTATAATTCTTCTGATTGATATTTCCTACTGACAGTTAGTTTCTATGTGAACATTATGAGATGGACAGCCCGCTAACAAGCTTTCTATATACAAAGATTTCAGAATCAAAACTAATCCAGTGGGGCTCCTGAAAGGGGGGCCACTATGCTCCCAAATATTAAGCCTTGACCCCAATCTTAAAATTGCTATGGTTAAAAACTGATCTGCATTGTCGGAGGCCTTTTTCCTCATTATCATGTCAAATTGTACAGCTTTCCTTAGTTTTGAATGCAGAAAGAGTACTTTATTATACAAATTTGGACATTTATCACATGAATATAAATTAATTTGAACAGAATGCTTCAATATTTCCGCCCTTGAGGACATGCCCATTGGCCATTATTATGTGACTTTATGTTTCCATCACTATTTGACTCATTGTTCCAGAGAACTACAAAGGGGTATCCTAAAGAACACCAAGTTTCACAATGAGAATCATTGGCCTGTGTTTGACAGGTTGTCAATAGCTTTGATGGAGACTACATTTAGCTTGAGATAAAAAAAGATTCCTTGTCAATATGTTAATGTGAATAACGACAGAATTATTGTTGTTTTAGAATAGTTTTGCGTATTTCATGTATGAAAAGACCCAGACTGAACTGACTATGTTGGAAAACTGGAAAGTGAAAGGTTAAGGCCCAGACACACCAGGCAGTCACTAGAGAACTCGACGACGCCGATTGTTGCGTCGCCGTGTTCTCCTGCGTCTTGGCCATGTGTCGCACTGGAACACACCGCAAAGACTTCAGCCTTACCAGCAGGCGGCGGTAGTGTGTATTCGTCATTCAAAATAGGCAACAACCGAAAGACAGAGAAGAAGAACAGACCACGTGATATAAACAAACAACAAATAGCGTGTGCGTTCCATTTTCACTCTCGTCCATCGAAAACATGTTTCGTGCGGTACTGGAGCTATCAGCCATTGGAGTGTTGCTTGTGGAAGACATTCTCAAGCAACAGTCTCTCACGAGGCGGAAGCGACGAATTAGGAGAAACCGCACTAAATGGGTGAAATCATGGATACTACAGCGAGAAGCTCATGGAGCTTTCCCGAACCTGTGTCGAGAGCTGGAGTTAAATGAAATGCCAGATTTCAGATATTTTCCTCAAGCTTTGGTAAAGTGTATTCTTTGAATGCAGATTTGGATTCTGCCCGCTCTGTATTAATGTCATGTGGATTTTCCTGTCATGTTGACAGCTTATCATCATGTAGGCGTTGATAAAAGCTCATTCTAATGTTGTGTTATGTGTGTATGAAGGTACGAAATAAAGTTTTGCATTGCCTATCCTGCTATTTGTGTTTATTCTTTTAATCACACAGCGATAAGAAACAATAACAATGTGCCTACATAACTGTCAGTTGCAGCCCTAGCATTAGTATTGGTTATAGTAACAGCTACAACATTAAAATACTTCTAGGCAGATTCAGGAGGATAATGGGAGAATGAACAGAGGGGCAGAAACATCCATCTGAATAATAATAACTTTATTTGTAAAGCACCTTTCATACAGGGGATTGCAGTTCAAAGTGCTTTACATCAGTAAGAAATAAGACATAACATCAGTGTAAAACAAGCAGCAAGAGCAAAGCATAAAGTGGGATAAAATAATGCAGATATTATATATATATATATATATATAGTAATCCCAACAGGCCACCTTGTTTATGGTTTGATTCAGTTTTAGTAGAATATAAAATACATGAATGATGAAATGAGCACATAAAGTGCAGACATACTATAAAATCACAGTTAATAGACCTGCATCTGATGATCGCAGTGTTCTGGGGGTGTGTAGTTTATTGAGTCAGCAATATAGTAATGTATGTAATGTAATAATGGCCACTTCTTGCTAAATTTACATTTCCATGTGATGCTTTTATCCGAGACAACTCACAATAGGTAAATGAACAGCAGTAGACAGTATCTCATTTACTTAGACACTGTACTTAAGGACAATGTTGAGGTACTTGAGACTAATCCTGCAACTTTATACTGACAAATAAACCGATGAGATGAAAATGAATAGCCGTCTGTGTTGTGCCTTCTTAAATCGTTTGTTTACGTCCCTCACTTCCGTTTCGCTTCTCATTCGCTAGCTGAACAGCCAATCAGAGTGGTTTCTTTGTCCGACTGCCTGTTGCCGACGCATGCGTCGGCCATGAAAGGCCAAATAAGGCGTGTCACGGCCGATGGTTCGGGACACACCAAATTGAGTTTGGGCGACAGGGCACGCTTCGTCGTCCGACTAACGAAGACGGCCGATTTCGGCTTGGTGTGTCAGGGGCTTTAAACTGGAAGAGTAGGACACATAGTGATGAAGCTTAATATGTAAAAGAGGTATAAACTACAAAATGTATAGCGTCAATGTCCTGAAATAGCTGAATTATTTAATAGTTGAATGGTTTCTTTAGCTGAAAGTAGGCTGAAGGAGTTAGATATAAAATGTACATACAGTAGTAGTATAAGTACAAGTAGTAGTAGTATAAGTACAAGTAGTAGTAGTAGTAGTAGTAGTAGTAGTAGTAGAAATAGTAGTAGTAGTAGCTGTAGTTTTTTAAAATTTTTTAATTTAACCTTTATTTAACCAGATAAAAAGCATTGAGTTAAATTTCATTTACAATGCTGACCTGGCCAAGAAGGCAGCAACGTTGTAAGAGTCGCAAACTGGAGCAAATCTGACACATATGTAGAGTGGAAGCTTACCTAAAATGGCTTTATACATTAATAAAAACCAGTGCTGCATCCTACGCATAGTAAGTGAGGACCATCCAGTTAGGCTATACAGTGTGCAATGATGAGTCCTATAGGGTGCATTTGATATATAACGCAGTGCAGCATGGTAAAGTGGGTCAAGTTTGGCCAAAACAGTGGGACAGGCAAATCTATAAATGGTATCACCGTAGTCCAGCTGGGACAGGAATAAGCCAGAGACCAACCTTTTACGGGATGAAATTGAAAAACAACATTTAATCTGAAAAGGAAGCCAAGAGTGAATTTCAATTTCTTTGTTAAAACTTCAATATGGTGTTTAAAGTTCAGATTACTGTCCAACCAAAAGCCCAGATATTTGTAGGTATCAACAAACTCAACAGAAACGCCATCAAGGGTGTCAATGGAGAGGCAAGAGGAGGACGCTGACTTGGGAGCAAAAAGCATTGCTTTGGTTTTCTTACTGTTCAATAGCAGTTTAGAATCAAGAAGCGCATGCTGCAGCGTGATAAAATCTGATTTTAAATTGGAAACGGCCATATCCAGAGAAGGAGCACACGAGTATACAATAGTGTCATCAGCATACATATGATAGGTAGAAAATTGCATCTGATTACAAATATTGTTTACATATAATAAAAAGAGCAAGGGCCCCAAATAGAGCCCTGTGGAACTCCCTTCTCCAAGGTGACAGGGTCAGAGACAGTACTACCCAACCTGACGCATTGAGTACGGTCGGTTAGATAACTCTGAAACCAGCAAATGGCATTGTGACCGAAACGAGACACCAACATAACATTAGACATAATGTGGTGATCTACAGTGTCAAATGCTTTGGCTAGGTCAATAAACAATGCAACACAAACTGATTTCTTATCCAAAGCAGCCTTAATATCGTCTAAGACTTTCAGACTGGCAGTCACAGTACTGTGCTTTGATCTGAATCCAGATTGCATAGGGTTAAGGATGTTGTGTGAATTTAAAAAAAGTTTTAGCTGAGTAGAAACTAGGGACTCAAGAATCTTTGATAACACAGAAAGATTTGAGATAGGACGATAGTTATTCACAGCTTTCAAGAGGGGCGATACCAGAGCTTGCTTCCACACAGCTGGCAGTGTGTGAGTGGACATGGAGAGATTAAAATATCAGTTACTGGTTGTGCTATAATCTGAGCTGCAATTTTTTTTTAAAGAACGGGTCGAGGCCGTCAGGCCCGGCAGACATTTTAGGATCAATCGAGTGCAAATTAATGACTTTGCTCATCAAAAATGAGACCAGCCTTTTTGAAGTGAGCATTAAAAGCATTAGACATACCATCTGAATCTGAAATAAAAGAATCACTGACCTTCAGTTTTTGTGGGAAACTAGAAACCTTCTTGTTCTGAAGTGATTTAATTGTTTTCCAGAACTTAGAATGGTCATTAAAACAATCAGTGGTTAAGCTCAGATAGTAATCAGCTTTAGCTTTTTTAATAAGGGCTGAACATTTATTTCTGAGGACACGAAAAATAAGCCAGTCATCACTAGTGTTAGAGTTTCTAGCTAAGGACCATTGCTTATTTCGATCATGAATGAGATCATATAATTCTCTAGTAAACCATGGAGTGTTCCTATTCTTAACTCTGAATTTTCTAAGGGGGGCATGTCTATTAATAATCGATAAAAAGTGATCAATAAAAAATTGAACGGCAACATCGACAGATGGAATTAGTTAGTTAGTTGTAGAAGTAGTAATAGTAGTTGTAGTAGTAGCAGTAGTTGAAGAAGTAGCAGTAGTAGTGTGTATGTGTGTGTGGGGGGGGGGATTTTATTTAGAAAACAAATCCTTATCCTGTGCGTCTTGTTTGGATACAGTGATATTCTATTGCTTTTATTTTTAAAAAACATCCCTCTTCCAGCACTTCCTATAAGGCTACAGGAAAAGGGCTTTTATTTTTGAAGGGGTGTGTGGTTTGGGGGATGAGATGGGAGAAAAACTCATCTCTCCCTGGGTGTTTCTCAATCGCGAGTAAAGCTGCTTCAGAGCCACTATTTCAAGCATACTACGTCATCGAGTGCCGCCGAAGTACTGTTCCAATCTCCAGCATACTTGGAAATCTACCGAGCCCGGCGTACTCCGTTTGGAGAAATATCGAGTCTGCACATGAGTAGACTTCGCGGTCTTAAAATCCCCACAACGCTTTGCGCACGGACCAATTTCCCCAAATCTGTGGCGGAAGATGTAAGGCGGGGCCTCTCATATGACGCACACCTGCACACTTGCTAGCCTGTTCCACTCTTTGTTTACCGAATGCCAGGAAGTATTCTTGACTCGCTTCTGAAGCAAGATGCTCGGCAGACATGTGCTACCAAGCAAGCGTACTCGCGATTGAGAAGCACCCACTGTGTGTGTGTCTGTCTGTAGCTGTGTGTGTGGTGGTGTGTGTGTGTGTGTGTGTGTGTGTGTGTGTGTGTGTGTGTGTGTGTGTGTGTGGTGTGTGTGTGTGTGTGTGTGTGTGTGGTGTGTCTCTGATTGGATGATGTCACTCAGCTGTGTCTCATTTCATTTCAAACCTTTATTTAACCAGATGGTCCCATTGAGATCAAGTGTCTTCCCCAATGTGCCCAGTAACTGGTTACCATGATCACCTGCAGCAGGAGAGGGAGGCTCATCGTTTTAGAGCAGTTTTAAAATATTTTTTTCTGAAGGTTTTAAGGAGCCTCTACACTCTAAGTCAGTGCTTCTCAAAGTGTGGTCTGCGGACCACTGGTGGTCCGTGAGCGCCCCCTAGTGGTCCGTGAGTATATTGGTAACATTTCACATTTGAAATAAATAAATACATTTAAGTTTTCCACACTCTCGCGGGAATATCTCCGCAATGGAGCGAGCTTAAGTTTCACTTTTTATTGCATAATATAGCCCAGCGCAACACCTTCATCACACATGTTGCCACTTGTTTGTACCATTTACAGGCGTATTTGTAATCTGTTCTAGAAAAACGATGTGATTTTGGATATTTGGAGTTAGGTGGTCCGCGAGTCTTTTTTTATTGGTTAAGTGGTCCTTGGTATGAAAAAGTTTGAGAAACACTGCTCTAAGTGATGATGTCACGCACTCTAGCCGACTAGCCCTGAAGAGTCCGTCCCATAGACACCCATTATAAAATCTAAAACGGCCTGAAAATGTACCACAACTTAAACATTGATAATTCAAAAACCGTAAAAGATATCAAAAAGCTACAAGTTTGATAGCTGAATGTCTTTAAAGTTGGAATGAAGTCTCTAGCTGAAAGTATGTGGAAGGAGTAGCATTTTGCACAAGGTGTAGCTAAAAGAGGATTTGAAGGTTCCGCCCATTGAGTTACATGTTAAAAACAATTGTTTAAAAAGCTGAATATTTTAAAAACTGTAAAAGGTTTTGAAATAATTAAAAGTTTCCCATCATGTGCTGAAAAGGCTGAATGTTTTGATATTCGAATGGTTTCTGTAGCTGAAAGTATGCTGAAGTTATTGAGAGCCAAGAAAGTAAAGAATTTAGATCTAAATGATACATGAACACTGGGGGCTTGAATGTGGGATAAGAGAAGAAAACTAGAAAATGCATTTCCTGCTGAAAATGCGTGCGAATGCTGTAAGCCGTGTAAATTTGTTGCTGAATTTAGCTGAAAAGGCAGAAAAAGCTGAATATTTTAATAGTTGAATGGTGTCTGTAGCTGCTTTTAGCAGCAGAAACCAAGTAAGGGTGTAGCTGAACCTAGAGAAAAATTATGATTTGAATCAAAATTGTTACAGCTCAAACTGCCCTGACTGTTGGAAAACTTGAATGTGAAATGTAAAACTGGCCGAGTAGGAACATTTTTGAAGAAGCTTAATATTTAAAAGAAAAGGTTTAAAAAAGGTATAAATAACAAAATGTATAGCCTCAATGTCCTGAAATAGCTGAATAATTGAATAGCTGAATGGTTTCTGTAGCTGAAAGTAGGCTGAAGGAGTTAAATATCAGATGTACGTAGTAGTATAAGTTCAAGTAGCATTACATCTATAGGGCTTTTATTTTGAAGGGGTGTGTGGTTTGGGGGAGTGCGAGGTGGAGAAAAACAAAATGAGATGTCTGACGTCCATCTGCCCAGCAACATCACGGTAACCAACTGCAGCACTGAGTCCCATTAAGAATGCATTGAGGATTATATCTGACAATTTTGCCACCTGTTCAAAAACTATGGCTCCTATAAAAAAAATGACCAGACCGTGAGCATCAGGGAATCCCAATGAACTGATCTATGTTTTTTTGGGGGGGTTTGTGTGTAAAATGTGGAGATGGCAGCAGTTTGTCTAAAGTTTACTTCTTTCTGGTCTGAAGAAAGATCCGGACAAATTTAACATTGGGAGCTTGTTGGACTTTTTGACACTCAGATCACTATTGGGCCAGAACGGTGGGTCAGTTTGATATGATGAAGGCACAGCATTCGCACTAATAAGATGAGATAAGTATGTTGAATACTATACTGCCAGTCACACAGAATAACAGAATATGCAAGGTGAGGCAAAAAGCCTAAAGGCTTATCGTGGTTCTCCCTCAGTTTAGATGAAGAAACTAAAAAAGATAACGTTTATTTGAAATGGTTATTATACTTTTCTTTTTTAAATATATATTTTGTTATAATTGTTTCCATTAAAAACATTTCGGATTCTTGTGACAGAAGTTTTTTGACTGACCTTGAGAGAGATGGGGGGGTCGATCAGCACAACGTCATCCTCAGCCAGGTACGTGTTGTTGGGCCTCTCTTTATCCGTGACCAAAGCTGAAACCTTCAAGCTGTTACAGTCCAACATGGCTTTATTGTACGCCAAGAACGGGACTCGGATCGGGATGAACAGATCTAAAAGAGACAGAGGAAGCAAGAGGGAGAATTAAAGTCGGTTTACAGCAAATTCATTCATTGGATTTTCTGAACTGACACTTGATCTGCCTACTGAGTCGTGACTCTGGGAATAAAAAGACGCTAACTACCTGACGATAATTAGCCGCCCATCACCATGTTGAAACGAAAAAATATATCTGGTGCCAAGGGAAGAAAGAAAAGAAAAGAGGAGAAGGAATAACGGGAGAAAGACTAACAGGGCCGGTTTTTGGCATAGGCGACATATGCAGTCGCCTAGGGCGCCAGATCTGGGGTGCGCTGCGCTGGTAGCTCTAGGAGGGAAAACAATTTTTTTTACTGTTTGTGCTCATCCTCATTTTTGGCCTTGATGTAACAATATTCATAATTAAGTAAAGGTAACACCCTTTTCACCCCGGTTACACGTTTCATTTGCCCTGTACGATGGGCGCTTTAAGTGATGAAAGTGGGAGATGTTGGCTTATCAGGCACCCGCAGCTCACAGCCAAAGTGCAAGTGGGCGCCCGAGCGAGCGAGCGAGGGAGAGAGAGCGCGCAATGGTACATCATTCATTGTTGTTGTTAGCATCTGGTGCTAGCTGCACTAACGGATATAAGAAGATGTTTCTACAGGAAGGTGGAGGAGACGAGCCCTCTCCTGTCAGACTGAGAGGATCTGTGAGGTAAAGGACTCTGAGTGTTTAGATATAACTTTAGTCTAAGTTGTCTCAGTGGCTCTCAAACATTTCAAAAATATTTCCAAAGCACACCTTTATAATTATTAGGATAAATAAAAACAGGTTTGAAATCATTCCAATGTATACTATAGGACAGTAAACCAAAAATATCGTTTAAAACTGGAGATAAAAAAAAAAAATGCATAAATAAATAAATAACTGGTAAAATAAGATATAAAGGAACAACAAAAATACAATAAGTTACATTTATTTGTTATTGGCTGTGGTAGGTTATTGGTTATGTTCACATACTTATTTGATTATTAAAATGTAAACCGATCTTTTTCATATGGGTGTTTGAAGTTGTACCCCCTAGATCAGGTCTCTAGTAATTCGCCCCTCGCTCCAATGATCCTTTGACCATTTAGTCAGGTAAAAAGCAAAAACGAAAAAGCATTGCAGATGCTTTTCCGTATACTTGCTTTAAAAAGAAAATCTATTTTGTTGCTTTTCCTTTATATTCGTTTAAGAAAAAACAATTGAAACTAAGGTACACAGACTCACAGGAGTTTTTCACTGACCACTTTTTGTAAAGCAACATTTTTTGGGACATTTTCCCTGCTTGCCCCCAACCCATTACCATAATATTTGTTTACCTACAATGACCCAAATATTACGCACACTATCAAGCCTCATATAGCCTTGTTCTTTTTCCTGCAACATTTAATACTTTAATTAAAGGGAAAACACAGCCTTTTTTCTGTAAATCTATCACTTTACTACTACTATTTAATCGTATATGTGTTTTTACCTCCAATGAGTCGAGTACCTTACTATCTTATTCTTATCACTATGTTTTTAGATGCGTTACTTTTTTGTACCCGCAGGTAGATTAGACCACCCCTTTGGATATCTGCATCCAAAATTAAACAGCAACATCTCTGTACAGAAAGATATCTCTAGCAGAAGATTCACCTCTCCTGGGCAGCAGTATCTTGTCCTTCACCCTTGTCTGGATGTTCATGGTTGGTACACCGTCGTACCTCATGGCCTGGACGCTGATGTTGACGGAGAGCGATCTGTCGGAGCTGCTCTCACTTTGCAGCACCAGCTTCAGCCTCACATCCTTACCGTTCCTCGGCGGAGTCACCTGTAGCACACACGTGAGAGGACATAATATTATATATACTGCTGCAGCACCTCTTTTCACCCTCTGTCTGAAACTAATTCAATTCAATTCAAGTTTATTTATATAGCCCAAAATCACAAATCCTATTTGTCTCAGAGGGCTTCACAAGTCAACAAACACAATTGGCAATGTAAAACAATGTAAAAACAACAAACGTAATTTAAAAAGGAACATAACACAATGGCACAAATACAGTTAGAGTACAATAAAATTCCATAAAACGAAGGGTCCATGAGAATGTGTATAAAAGGGGGTTTAAAACCAGTCTTAACTGTACGCTGTACTAAAGAGGAAAGTCTTTAACCTACTCTTAAATGTGTGGACACTGTCTGCCTCCCTAATCGTCACTGGAAGTTGGTTCCAGAGGAATGGGGCTTGGTAGCCGAAAGCTCTAGCACCTGACCTTTTTTTGTGGACTCTGGGAACCACCAACAGACCTGCACTCTGGCCCCTCTAGGGCATTAAGATCCAGAGCCCAGTCTGCTCTGATTGGTTAGCTGGCCGGCTCTGTTGTGATTGGTCAACCGCTTAGAGATGTCCCGCCCCTTAGCCTATCACGTACAATGTGTTGGAGGGCTAGCAGATAGAAGCGTAAGTGTTATGTGATGTCTCTGTGTCACGGAAGTAAACAAAGGAGTCCAATAGAGCGTTTCAGGCAAGGTGGGAGTGTCTGGGAGAGTAACTCCCTCTGGAGGGAACACATGTATTTCAGCCTTTGCAGACCATTTACATGAACAAAAACCTATAGAACACACTACAAGAAAGAGAAAACCCCCAAAAGCATACAAGGGCCTCTTTAAACATAAGAGTAGAATGAGAACAGGTAATATATATAATAAGTAGAAGTCTCAAAAAACAAATACAGGGTACGCTACCATTCAAGTCAAAATGAATGAATTGAACACCTTGAATAAATCATAAAAAACCTAAATCATAAAAATCATGTTGGTATGAAATTGTTACTAAAGCACCACGCTCAATAAGTGAGTCTGTGTTGGTGCCAAAACATGAGTCTAAATTCTCAAGAAGTAACTCAGGTCATGTCATTAAATCACGTACACCAGCCAAGTTTCTAAATAAATTCTACAGAATTTCAAAGAAGGTTGGTAAAGAAAATGAAAATATATTTCATGTTCAAGTAAGAATCTCTGTAAGTGCCATAATGTAATAAAAGGTTTGAACGTATAATAATAATCATAAAAATGGTGTGCAAATCTATTTTTAAGCTTTTTATGAATTTGTTTTTTGACAGAAATATTTTTTCCAAGATCTTTGGGACCCTTTTGAGCAACAATAACAATGGAATACCCTTTGATTTACAATATGCTAAAAGGTCACTCAGTCATGCACCACTCTATAGCTCTAAAGGGAAACTTCATGGAGTTTCTTTGATGCAAAATAAAAAAACCTGAAATGTTGAAAGCAATAATATTAAGTTGAACCTAATATTTTTGTATTTAAACTTGATATTATTGCATTCAACTAACCAAATACAGTTACGTGAAATATGTTGACATAATACATTTAATTAAAGTCAACATCTCATTTTCTTTTTTTTACAGTTTGAACTGTTATTGATTTAAGTAGTCATTCTGTCTTTTTTCTCAGAATTCTGCTCTAAAGGGAAACTTCTGGTAGTTTCTGTGACGCACCTCTTCAAAATGCATGATCACTGGCGGGGCTACTCATCCGGATTTCCTGTGGTCCCATTCCCTGCCTCTTCCCCATCCTCCTCTTCACTCTCATCATCGTCTTCCTCTTCACTCTGGGCGCCCTCCTTGGTCTCCACAACCTCAACATTGTTGCCTGTCTGATCGTCCTCCTCGTCCTCCTCCATCACTTCAAACCTCCCCAACTCCTCATCATCATCAGCTTTGGAGTAATCTTTGGTTTTGGCATATTGAAAGACAGCCCTCTCCTTCTCTGATCCTGTAAATTGAGTTTCAAAGTCAATTTACAGAGATACCTTCAGCACAGACAGCTGTTTAAATAAAGCACTTAGATCTTTTAATTCAGCAAAAGTAGGAATAATAAGTGTAGAAATTATCGCAAAAGTCCTGCAATCAAAACATTACTAATTGTAAAGTAAATGTAAAAGTATTTCCATCAAAAGGACTACTACAGAAAGTATAATTTATCTTACAAAATAACATTTTACTTTATTTTCATTTACTATATATCCTGCCAGGTAGCTTGGGACTTGAACAAATAATAATAATGAAAATACACTGTAGACAGATCTGCTGTTTAGGTGGCCGTGACAGACCTCACGTACCTCACCTACCTCTATTAAACTTACCATTGATAAAAATGCTAAATTGGCTTTAGTTTGGTTTGATGGAAAGGAAGTCTAGACATATGAAACCAGACAGAACATCCTGAACTTTTGACCTATGCTCATTGTGCATTTTAGAATGTGCAAGCAAAGCATAAAGTGTCCGCCACAATTCTAGGAAGGCCTTGTGGTTTTTGACACCTTGAGAGCGGTTACAACGGTTGACGAAGACAATGCGCACAGGATGCAGGTGAACTGCGAAAAAGACTGAAGTATTAATTAAAAACAAAACAATATGCTAAGGTGA
Source organism: Trematomus loennbergii (assembly GCA_012861695.1). NCBI lineage: Eukaryota > Metazoa > Chordata > Actinopteri > Perciformes > Nototheniidae > Trematomus > Trematomus loennbergii. The sequence continues at coordinate 43,049 of JAAOOA010001216.1, read as the reverse complement.
AACAAGAGGTAGTTGAGTCTGCGTGTACAAATGTGATGCGAAGGTTGTCTTCATATGCACAATATCTACAGTGCAGTTGATGGAAATAAAAATGATAATTTCCAGGTTCCTCCAACAATGCAACATACAATATACTTAGGTGTGAAACAAAATTGAAACATCAACTACAGCAAAACAAATAGTGTTAATGACACTATGGTGTAAGTAGAAATGCAGGAATGATGTACTTAAAATATTGTGTGTTATAATGTCTATTAGCAAGTGTGAGTAGGTACATACGGTGTAGTCACTGCCCCCCCCCCCCCTGCTGTTAGTGTGTTCTTCAGGCGAACTCACCCTCTCTGTGTTTGTAACAGTCGGTGATGTCCATCCTCTTCCTTGAACCGACAGACTTGGTGGAGATATTTTGACCCACTCTGTTAGTGTTAGTGGAGATTTCACCTTTGAGTTGTCAGCTTTGACCTGACAGAACACACAGAGAATTGACACCAAAATTATTAAATCGTAACGCAATCTCAGGAAAAATAAAGGTTTTTTAAATTCCCTCAAGGTGTTTGAGGCTCACTGACCAGCCAGTCGACACAGTCGGCGTTGACCTCAGAGAAGACAAATGGGGTATCATATTTTTGGTTTGTCTCTCCTTTAAGGATGGCTTTCACCGGAGTTGGACCACAGCAGTAAACCTCTGCAGGACAAAAAAGTAAAAATCAAACTTTGCTTAAATAATCACTTTGGAGCCAACTGGTGTTTTCATTATAAGAGTGACACACAAATAACATTTATTTTGCAAATGCACTGCAATAACCTACATGTTTTTATTCATAATCCTACAGGAACTTTCTCCAGAAACTATGGACCTTTAGAAAGATGTTTCAGAAATGTTTGGGCCATGAGGCTTTCTTGATTTTAAAGGATGCAAGAAAATATGCGGCTGAATTCTTATAATATTCATTCCTGTGAAGAAAACTAAAATAAATTATTTGTAAAGGTTGTATTATTATTGAATACTTAAGCTTCTCATTATTGCAGTTATTGTGTTCGTTTTTAGAAGAAGAAGAAGAAAACATACAAGTATATCCATACTCCAAACAGGAGCTACAGTATAACCATTTCTCCTGAAAAACACACAGGATTTATGAAGCGGTGTAAGAACGAAGCGCCTACCCTGGTTTGGCTCCCCGAGCATTTGGGTGTTTGATGCTTTGCTCAAAGACACCTCAGCAGTAGGGATGTAGATTTGTTTAATTTCAGAAAAGGTTGGGAACAACTGCTTTAGAGGAATTTGTTGTGTGTTGCACGCAGGACCGTGGTCTAAAAGTAAAAAAAATCGCTAAAAATGTTTGATGGGTCGCATACTCCCAATTCACGAGACGCAACAACTTGCGTATTTAAAATCTGGATCTGAGAGCTACGGAAGAGGATTAGGGCCATATGTGATATATTTCTTTTGAGATCTGACCAAAATTCAATTATTTTCCCAAACTGTCTTCTCGAGTACAGTTAAAATGGAAATACTTTTAACCAAATATAGATATTATAGGGTATAATAATATAACCGGGTAGGCATTTATTGTTCAATTATAGTAATACAAAGTTATCAAAGCGGGAAAGTAATGATTCTGTTAACGTTTCTGGAGATTAAGGGAAGAGTCCTCACTGTTGCTCTTCTCCTGTGGTGTTGGATCCAGAACCTGCCAACCGTCAAATGTTCCGTTATTTGCAAGATCAGGCCGCCTCATCCACGCCTCCGTCCCACGTGGAAGTTCCTAAGACACAAAGCCAAATTCCTATTAGAACTGGATAATAATTCCTGAAGGTAATTCTCACGGAAACAGCCTCAGACCTCCCCCTAGCGACACTGAGATAGACTAAACGTTTTGGTGAATGAAGTTGTGTGTACTGGATAACAGTTGTTATTATAAGATATTGCCACCTCTCACCAAATGCTGTCTGGGGATTTTCTTTGCGACTCCGTAGTCGGAGTGGTACTCGTCAATGGTCAGATTGCTGTTGGTGTCGTGGGCTGACTGAAAGTTGGTGACCACGCGGCAGGGGATGCCCAGCAGGCGCATCACTGCGACCGTAAAACAAAGGTTTGAGTCAGAATTTGTCGTCAGTTGAACACATTTGCCCCTTCAGAGTGAAAAAGAGCCAGTCTTTCAAAATAAAAGCCCCATGAAATAACTGTTTCATGACAGGAAGTTTAGGATGAGGGTTGTTTCTAAATGAAAGCCACAGAGAGCAACGAAACAGCTACTCTTACCGATGCATGACACAGCATTTTCAAGTTTATTTAATGCTACCCTAACCCTACAGCAATGTGTTTAAACTCAATTTAACCAAGGGCCACACTGGAAAATAAGGATCACATCAATGCTTCCAGTTTAGAAATCCCATAGGAGACTTTATTCAAACTGAAAGGAAAATGTTATTCCCAGACACATTTCTTATTTGACTAAAAATGTAATAATAAATAATAATAATATTAAAATTTGAAAATGCAATATAAACAATGTAACCTGATTGAAAGTGGCATTGACATTTACATTTTGACTTAAATAATGCTTGCATTAATGGTAAATGAAGCAACATTGTTTTTATTGCTATGACACATTTGCCCCTTCAGGGTGAGCGAGACCCTCCACTTCCCATCAGGATCCTGCTCACCTGTTGGGGTTATTTTTCCTTAACCTGTTAAGCCCGGAGCCTGTTTTTCAGGTCTCAGGCTCGAAAATGACATTCCCAGAACAAATGACTATAACTTCCCTTCTAAAAGGGGTAAATTAATAATATTTTTTCTCAAAGTAATGATAAACCTGTGAGTTTGATGTAGAAAAGTCAGAATCAATATAGAATTTTTATATTTTAAAGTAAATTCAGATTGAACATAGTAAAACAAATTAAATGATAGTGTCCGTCCAAAGAAAAAACATTATTTATAGTGAAAATAAATGATGGGATAGTAGACTAAAAGCTTTAGGAATCCAAACTATAACATATAATAAGTACCCTGTATCAAGATTGATGCAAAACAAGTGACATTTGACCTTTTTAGAGAGATTTAGAAGAAAAAAAAAACATTTCTGGGGTCATGTGGGTGGATTTGCCATATCTCTGGCCCCCCTCGGTCGATTTTGATGATTGACACCTCTTTTGAACCGTTAGAGCCAATAGAATCGAGGGAAGTTCCTAAAATCAATTTAAACATTACCATTGGTGAATGCATGCCGCGGGCGGGGCCCCCGACATATTAAAACTGTTACCTGAGCACATGACCCCGGCGAACACCCAGCACTGTCCGAACTTCACGGGGTGGAATCCAAGGTTGTACCATTGCCGCAGGATGGGGTAACTTCCGCTCCAGTGAGTGGGGTTTTGACCCCCAACATATGGAGGTGACCAATTTCCGCCAGGACCCCACGATCATCCACAGAGTTGACCTTGAAGAAAATAAGGAATTTCTCTTTTAATGTGGCTTTTTCTCTTCAAAGTTACAACTTCACGGACTGAACTGGAGGATCAACACTGACGCTGTGTACAAGAAGGGGATGAGCAGACTCTATTTTCTGAGGAAGCTGAGATCCTTCAACGTGTGCAGCAAGATGCTGGAGATCTTCTACCAGTCTGTTGTGGCTAGTGCACTCTTCTTTGCTGTGGTCTGCTGGGGGGTCAGCATCAGAGCCAGTGATCCCCCACTGAATAAACTGATCGGGAAAGCTGGGTCTGTCATCGGCATCAAGCTGGACCCCTTTGAAGCTGTGGTGGAGAGGAGGACACTGAACAGGCTGTTGTCCATCATGGATAACCTCACCCATCCTCTCCACCTGCAGCTGGACAGACAGATAACCCCACCCCCTCTCCACCTGCAGCTGGACAGACAGATAACCCCACCCCCCTCTCCACCTGCAGCTGGACAGACAGATAACCCCACCCCCCTCTCCACCTGCAGCTGGACAGACAGATAACCCCACCCCCCTCTCCACCTGCAGCTGGACAGACAGCGTAGCTCTTTCTCCAACAGACTGCTGCAGCTCCGCTTTCACACAGAGAGGTACAGGAAAATATTCCTGCCCGCTGCAATAACACTTTACAACAGCTGACCTCTGGCTGGCAGAGAACTCACTGCTACATAGTTGAGTTTCTCCTTTCTTTGTTTCCTGTATTATTTTTGACTTTTATTTTAACTATCCAGAATATTTTATATTGTTTATATTTTATATAATATCTTTAAAATTCCTTTTATTTGTAATTGTTAATTTTATTTTTCCACTTTTTAAAGTATTTGAAGTATTTGTATTTTAATGTCTGAACACACTTCTGCTTCTGTAACGAAAGTTATATTAACATATTTTATTTTATTTATTTATCGAATTTTGATTGCCAAAGTAGAGTGCTGGCACTTTTTGTAATTAATTCATAATTCATAATTAAATCTGCATGAGCAATATATACTACACAAGTTATTTTACTTAAAGGTCGCCTATTGTGCAAAATGCACTTTTTGATGTATTTTATTATTATTACCATGTATTCATTTCAACATGTGGTTTGGAACATAATATCTGGCATTTAGTCACGGGCTCACGGCAGCATTTAGCTGGGAATCTGCTTCTCTCTCTCTCTCTGCAGCTCTGCTGCATGTGTGCTCCAAAGGGGGCGTGGCCCGAATCAGCACTTTAGTAACAGGGCTGAAATAGAGGGGTATGAGGCATGCTACAATGGGTGATATGTTTGTATTTTGAGCAAAACACTTCAGAGACATGTTTTGTATAGATATGGCCCTATAATATATTGCTCAAATATAGCATAATAGGTGAGCTTTAAGGTTAATGTAATGCTAATACTTGTATAGTTTTTGGTTGGACTTTTGTAACAGAGTATTTCTAAGCTTTGGTATTGTTGCTTGTCTAAAAAGTAATAGATGTGAGTACTTCTTTCACTTGGTAAATAGCATTGTTGCGTTGGCGCTGTGCATGCGGCTGCCTGTTGCAGCAGCTCCCTCAAAAATGTCCCAAATTGGGATCAATAAAGTTCTATCTTATCTTATCTTATTAAACATCCAGAGGACAACTCTACCTGTACTGTTGCATAAAACAAACTGACTCACAACATTTCTGGATTTTGGATCCCAACAGTCTAAAATGTCAGCCAACAAAGGCTTAGCTGCTATTTGAGGGATTGTGGATTTGTGTGTAAGAAATAAACGCAGTATATCATACCATGGCGCTGACCACGCGGCTGACGTAGATGGGGTTACAGCGAGCGGAGACATCGTCAGCAGGGTCTTTACCATGTTTGAGGTTAAGGTCCAAAATCCTCAAACAAATGTCCACCATGTTGTCCTCAAACTGGAAGAGGGGAGAGCATTTTGAGTGTTATTTTATTTATTATAATGCAGATGAGATGTTGTTTATACTTTAAATGAGAAATCATCTGCTCTTGGCAAGACATTCAGACTGATCAAATTCAAACATTGGCTACTCAAAAGACACAATGAACTGTATAATGTCCTCTTCTGAATGTGGAATATTGGTTACATAAATTCTAAACAATTATATATAAAACTAGAAGTTTAAGAAATGTACACAACTTGAAATTGAGTACTGGCAATATTCCCAAAAAATGAATTAAGACATCAAACATTCAGGAGGATTTTCAAAGTTAAACAATTAAGGGTTTTATTTTATTTCATTGACATTAAGTATTCATAAGTGATTTCATTTGAAAATGTGGTTTTCATTTGCTTATACAATAACAATGTTTTTGGACGTGTGTGTGTGTGTGTGTGTGTGTGTGTGTGTGTGTGTGTGTGTGTGTGTGTGTGTGTGTGGTGTGTGTGTGTACCTGTCCAAAGTCCCAGTCTAAAGGGACGATGTAGTTATTACTTCCTCTGTAGATTACTCCTTGTTCATTCATCACGTACTCATTTATCTCCTTCTCATCCTTCAGATACACCCAGTCAACTACAGACAGACAGACAGACAGACAGACAGACAGACAGACAGTTGATAGTCTTCGGTTATATAGTATTAAAATACTTTGTTGAAAAAAGTCCTGCATTTAAAATCTTACTTAAGCAAAAGAAAACAATAAATCAATGTCAGTGGTGGTCAAATGTAAGTAAAATATATATAAAACCAGATTATTAATGTTTTAGTTAGTGTTTTAATGTGTTTAGTTGCTGGTTTTATAGTTAATTTCATTGTCTGTGTGTTAAACATGCTCCGTTTTGATTGGAAAGCACTTTTGAAATGTGTTATCTCAACTGAGTTTCAATTTTGCTAGTATGTTTTATATCTAGTGTGTTGACCATTTACAATATAATTCACAGACAGTTTTTTCAAATGAACCTTGAACCACTGAATTGAATGACTCTTTCTTCTTAACCATCAACGTGTGTGTCTTAGATCTGATTCCAACTGAGCTGTTAAAAGAAGTTTTCCCATTAATTAACACTTCTTTATTCAATATAATTAATATGTCTTTATTATCAGGCTATGTTCCACAATCCTTTAAAGTAGCAGTGATAAAACCCTTGATCCAGAGGTTTTAGCCAACTATAGACCTATTTCTCTCAAATTCTTGAGAAAGCAGTCGCAAAACAGTTGTGTGATTACTTAAAAAACAATGATTTATTTGAAGATGTTCAGTCTGGCTTTAGAACACATCATAGCACAGAGACAGCTCTGGTTAAAGTCACAAATGACCTTCTAATAGCCTCAGACAAAGGACTTGTCTCTTGCTTGATCTCAGTGCTGCATTTGATACTATCGACCACTGGTGGCATTAGACTTTTTCGCTGCCCGTTATTTTGACGGACAGGATCTTAACATGTCCGTCATAATCCATTATTACCCGTCGGGTCGCGCAGACGGGGGGGGGGGAGAGCACACTCGTGAACTGTTAGTGCCGGTGTTATGCCATGTTATGCATGCCCACAGAGATATGCATGCAGGGAGCGCGGGAGCGCGCACAGCATAAAGCAAAAACTCCAGATATTTCAATGATTTGTACGGCAATTACGGTTTGGAAACGATATCATTTCCTCAGTTTGTATGTGTCAACAATGAATCTTCCATGCAAACTCAATTTAGCAATGGAGTGCCACAGGGCTCAGTGCTTGGACCTATTTTGTTCACATTATATATGCTTCCGTTAGGCAATATTATAAGGAATCATTCTGTACATTTTCATTGTTATGCGGATGATACTCAATGATATTTATCTATAAAGCCTGATGAAACCAATCATCTAAATACAAATTAAAAACTGCCTCAAGGACTTAAAAACTTGGATGACCTTACATTTCTTTATGTTAAACACAGACAAAACTGAAGTTATTGTACTCGGCCCAAAGAATCCAACTATCTAGATATATACTAACCTGGATGGCATTAATTTGGCCTCCAATGAGACTGTAAGGAATATTGGTGTTATATTTGATCAGGATTTAACGCCCACATAAAACAAAAATCTCACGGACCGCCTTCTTTCATCTACGTAACATTACAAAAATCAGGCATATCTTGCCTCAAAACGATGCAGAGAAACTAGTCCATGCATTTGTTACTTCAAGGCTGGATTATTGTAACTCTTTATTATCAGGGTGTACCAAGAAGTCACTTAAGTCGCTTCAGCTGATTCAAAATGCTGCAGCACGTGTATATAGGTCTCCCTTGAAAAAGAGATCAATGATCTCAATGGGATACACCTGGATAAATAAAGGTTTGAAATTAAATGAAATTGACAAGAGCACGGAAAAGGGACCACATTAATCCTGTTTTGGCTGCTTTGCATTGTGTTCAAAGAATGCAGGGTTGTTGGTTGTTCCTAGAGTCTCTAAAAGAACAATGGGAGCCAGAACCTTTTGTTATCAAGCTCCTCTTTTGTGGAATCAGCTTCCAGTTTGTGTTCGGGCGGCAGACACCCTATCCGTTTTTAAAAGTCAGCTTAAGACCTTCCTTTTTGATAAAGCTTATAGTTAGGGCTCACTATATTCAGCCCCTAGTTTTGCTGCTATAGGCTTACGGCCCGTCCACACAGCGGCGTGCGTTGAAGCTTGCTCCATTTTTTGGAATATGAGGAAATGACCTGCGGTGTGTCTCTCCAGCATACACGCGGTTTGATTGGCTAGCGCTTGTACTGGCAGATTTGCATAAACGGGATTTGATTGGCTGACGCTTCCACCGAAGCTTCAGAAGCTTCAAAAGTTGAACATTTCTCAACTTTTTCAGCGAGCCACGCCAGCAAAGCTCCGCTTCGCTTCCCACAATGCAGTTCGGTGAAAGTGACGTCACCCCATTCAAGTGAATGGTGAAGCTTTCAACGCACGCCGCTGTGTGGACGGGCCGTTAGACTGTCGGGGGACACCTTACTTTTTCCTTCTCTCTGTACCTGTGTACTCTCATGTTTCGATTAACCCAGCTTCCCCGAAATGTGTTTTTGGTTTCTGACTACGCCGGGATCCTGAGTCGTGGCTGTGCATGTTGCTGTGGTCCTGAGTCCTGGATCCTGAGTCCTGGATTTCGAGTGGTGGCTGTGCATGTCCTGCCTGATTCTCACCATACTACTTCTCTGATGGAAGTTAACGGCCGGCCCGGCCTGCCTTTTTTATTTTCTTAACGTCATCATATAAGTTGCGCTGACAGGAGACTGAGGGCCACAGTTTTCCCGCAGTGAGGCGCTAACAGTTCACGAGCGTGCCCACCCCCCCCCCGTGAAGCGTGCCGTTTCGATGATGCCAATTTTTGTGGGCTGGGCTGGGTCAGAGTCCAGGGTAGTTTTTCCATCCCAGTCCGCCCCTGTGTGAGGGTCCAAGGACAGAGGGTGTCGTATTCATATTGTACAAACTGTAAAGTCCACTGAGACAAATGTAACATTTGTGATATTGGGCTATATAAATAATCCTTGATTGATTGATTGATTGATTGACATGGTAATTTGTCCGGCAGTGGCTCAGTCAGTATGGACTTGGACTAGGTGGTGTGTGGACTGCTACTTGGAGAGGTCCAAGTTCACCTCCTGGGCCCTGCTGTGGTGCCCTTGAGCAAGGCACCGGACACCCCCCCACTCCCATTGCTTCCCGGGAGCTGTACAATAGCTGCCCACTGCTCCTAGTACTAGGATGGGTTAAATGCAGAGGTACAATTTCACTGTGTGTGCTGTGTGCATGTATGTGTGACAATTAAAAGAGGGTTTCATCCTCCAATTCTGATAAATGTTCCGAGTAGCTTTAACAAATCTTCAAAGAATGACAGATGAAGCACTTACCGGGACACCAGGGGTTGTAGAGCACCACCAGCTTCCCCAGCAGCATCTCCTCCCCCCGAGCTTCACAGTCAGGACCCACTCCCCCACAGGGGTGACAGCCGGGGGTGTGAGGTTGAGGACCAGAGTTTGCAGCGAGGAGTCCTTGTGCAGATCCGCCTTCCATACTGCTATCGCTGAACGGGAGCGGGTCACCACATCTGGGACGCCGAAGAGTGAAAGCGTCCCCTGTTTCTCCGTTGGAATTTGTCCTGCAGAGAGGAGCCAATGAAGTTAATAGATGAGATGCTCAAGTCAAGAAATATTACGATAGGAGTTTTAGGAGTTATATTAGAAAGCTCAGAAAGGAGCATGTTTTTCAAAACACAAGCACCATAGAGTTACCGTATACTCACAGTATGCTCAGAATGAAGCATGTTTATAAAAAAAAGACCCATGGAGTAACTGTATTCTTACAGAAAGTGCAGGGAGAGGCAGGGTTTTCAAAATAAAAGCCCCATAAAGTAACTGAATCCTTACAGGAAGCACGTTGTTTTCTAAAGTCACAGATAGCAACAATAAAGCCACTCAATCAATGCAGTCACTGAACTTCCATACTTTTTCCATGTAATGCTGTAACAATATCATACAGCAGGTGTGTTAAACTCAATGTAACTAAGGGCCACACTGGAACATTAGGATCACATCAATGGTTGCAGTTTACAAAAGCTTTTTTAAAAATGAAATGAAAATGAAATTCCCAGATGCATTCGTTTATTAATAATTTATTAATTATTAAGTAATTAAATGGAAAGGCAGATGCCAGAAGTCATATCCTGTCATAACTACATTGAGTGAGTAACCAGTTTTGGCATTGTATGAAAAACATATACATGCAACAATATAAATAATTTAATGAAAGCCTGACCTGTCTTTGCAGTGATGTGCAGCTGGTGCAGATTAGGGTCGAAAGGCTGCGTCACATTCAGGGTCAGTTCGAAGGGCTGACCTCGCCTCACGATCAGCTGATCCACAGAGATATCACCGGTGTGGTGGAGGAAGTTGTTGTTCCTAGGGTGGAGGTCCACTCCCTTAAAAACTGAAAATATAAAATTATGCAAATGTGGATCAGGTTACTTAAAGCTCTCCTATTATACTATTTTTAGGCATATAGTATAGGTCTCAGATAGGATTATTTCTGAAACAATATGGAGCTCAAATGCTTTCTCTCTTGCGGGTTTACCACAAGGTGAGTTCCTTTTTTTATTTCCTGCTTTTTACACATACTCTCTCCAGTACAGGTTAGCTCTGAGTGTTAGCGATGCTTGCTAATGTAAACAAAGACCATATTACTTTCAAAACAAATATAAATGAACAAGAGAAACAAGGGAAATAAGTTTAAAAGTTCTGAAAAATACGGAGCAGATGTCCGAAAAATATGGAGAAAGTAGTCCGAAAAATGTGCGGAGTATAAATCTGTGAACAATATATGAAAATGTGTGAATTAATGTCAGAACATTTTTAATAATGTCCATATAGCATGCGACTAAATGTACTTAAATATATTTTTATATTTTTAAGAAAATTGTTAATTATATGTGAAAGAATATGGAAAAGTAAATGGATAAATTACATGTTAGTTATATCTAATTCTATTATATAAATATATATATTTCTTATTCCTGCAGCTCATCATGTCCATTGCCGTCTTTAGCATTTTTATTTTTGTCACTTTTATTATATTTCGCATTAGCCGCGTTCACACCGGAGTACTGTTCACCGTACTTTTTGCGTTTGGTTCCGTTAGCACCCCTTATGTCGCGTTCACACCAAAAAGAGCACTTAATCTCGGGAACTTTTACCCCCATTTTTAGTGCCTGCTGAGAGATGGTACTTTCCTGGGGGAAAAAAGTGCCCCAGTTCTGATTGGCTGGGCGAATTGCAAACCACGCCCCGTACAACTCTGAAATGTTTTGTAGAGCCGCCATTTTATTATCCTCGCATTAGCATTATTAGCATTAGCATTAGCATTCTCCCAGTGCACAAACGCAGAGAGACTAACTTATGGCAACACAAAATAAAACATGGGAGCGGTGGAGATGATCAGTAGAAGCTGCTGGGAGTCCCAGCAGCTTCTACTGATGCCAGTCCCCAACTCCGGGGACTTCCGGCCGGGGACTCCGGGTGGCAGTATACGCCGTGAAGTTGTTTGCGGCCTGCCAGTAAACCCAAAGCAGAAGAAGTGACGTCAGCGGCTCATTTGCGTAATCTTCCCTCAGGGAATTTATTCCGGTGTGAACGCGATCTGTACTAAATGCCCTGGGGCACTGAGTGCCGGCACTAAATACGGCAAAGTACTTGGTGTGTGAACGCGCCTATTGTTGGAGTCTGGAACTTTAGATTTTCATTGCAGAAACTATGCTTCAGCCATCGTGACGAATAAAGTTTTTGAATTGAATTGAATTTGAACTTCAAATACTTTGGTGTTCCTGTTCTGCACTAAACAACGGACAGAAAAGTTACCATCTGGTGGAAAATAAGGTAGCTAGAGAATTTCCCTAAGGCATAAGAAAATAGCTGAATTTGTAAAAATAAAAAATGCTTTGGTTTGTAGAGCTGTAAAAACTTAGAACTAGAGTTACGTTTTCATTAATGTTCACTCATTCATTCCGAGAGCTGAGAATGATGCCATCTGCTCTGACAGCAAAAATATGAATATTTAGAGCTTTTTTCTTTAAAGATATTTTATCAAATGTTTAACTTGTGCAAAATCATATTAACATAGTGTTTAGCCACAAATAATCCAGTTTGGGATATATTAAGTAGGCCTATATTTAATCTAATATTGTTATCTGGGAAGGGATGATTATCATTAATTTAATTCAGTTTCACATTAAATGTTACGTTTTATGGCATCATTTTGAAATGTGAACACATTGTCAACATATGCAACCAACACAACATTAAGGATTCCATTCATACACATATGATGCATGCAAAAGTCGAACTGTACTTACCAGAATTTCCAAAATATGCCATTTCACAAACAGTTTCCGTCCGTAAAACCTGGATGTAGCAGACAGTTACTGAGAGCAGCTCACTGACAGCAGCTCACTGACAGGTGAGCTATGTATGAGGTTTAAATACTCTGAAGCCCAGCCCATTTCACATTTAGATACAACACGTTTTGCAACCTGGAATTCTAAAAGATCACTATGCTGCAAATACATCATGTTACACTTCCTGGCTTTTGTTGAGAAACTTACAATGAGTGTGTTTAAGTGGTATCCCCCCACATTTTATGATTGCATTTCAGACTTTTATTTAAATATGTTCTGATGCTTCTTCAGCTCAGATTATATAAGTATCTGTGAATGTTTTTGAAAAGAAGAAAAATAAAAAGGTAGCACTTAAAGAGTTTAGCCCATTTGAAGCGAATGCACTACTTACAATGGTTTGGCTATTTTGAAGCGTATATACAGTATATGCATGTTTCTTGTTGTTCTAAGTTTGTGTCTTTATGGTTTATTGCGCTTATTGTAAGTCGCTTTGGATAAAAGCGTCAGATTGTAAACTAGCTAAACTGGATCTTCTTGATCTGCTGTGGGAACTCATACTTGGTGAGAAAATCTGGAAATATAAAAAGTGACTTACCGAAATATAACCATATTCCCCAATCATTTGTTATTCTTTTTAAACGTGCATGTTTGCGCAAAAGTTTTAAATACAGCTATGAGGTGTGTATTTCTAACTGATAATTTTGTACTACTTAAACTACAACTACTATTTCAACTAATAAAACGCTTTATTTAATGCACCTTTCATGGCACTCAAGGCCACAATAAACACAAAAATAGAGACAATAATAACACATTCAATATGCAGAGCACCAGTTATAAACTTCAACGGAAACAACAATAAAATATATCAAGCAACCTAAAAAGGTAAAAAATGTGGTAAAAAATTCGAAGCAGTTGTGGTTTAAATTAAATACGCGTATCCAGGGAAGAAAACTGATAATATTATTGTTTTAAAATGATTAAATTACCTAACGATGCTTCAAATTAACAACGTCTTCCGTCACATTATAATTCAGCTTTGTCTCATTTTAAACCAACAGTTATATGTATTGAATGGGGAGTGTGTGTGTGCGTGTGTGTGTGCGCGTGTGCGTGTGTGCGTGTGTGCGTGTGTGTGTGTGTGTGTGGTGTGTGTGTGTGTGCGCGTGTGCGTGTGTGTGTGTGTGTGTGTGTGTGTGTGTGTGTGTGTGTGTGTGTGTGTGTGTGTGTGTGTGTGTGTGTGTGAGATGGTGGTAAGGTGTGAGAGCCCTGGGGAGTTGGCTATATCCTTTCCAACTGGATATGACCACCAAATCGTGTTTCTAATTATTCTTCAAAAATAAATAATCGGTATTTCTTTCTTGATGCTATAAATTATAATATTGTATTTATTAAATTATGCTCGAGTATTACAGTATATAATAAACTAAGTTAGTAAAGTAATACAACCATAACCACAGAACAACAGAGCTAATGATTTCCAGTTCATAGTTCATTTCCAATACAAGAAATAGAAGACTTTTGATTGCTGTTCTGCATTTTTGTTGATAATGACAAAACCTGACACTTTTTCAATTATTACAAGTAAGTAAATGTTTTTATTTACTGCGTAAAAACTATCGCCACATTACGATTTCAATTTAATTTAGACCACCAGGAGGCAGTTTGAAGAGATCTGGTTTTTATACCAGCTACCTTTTTTATCAAAGCCCTGGAGCGAGTAGTCTACGCCCAGCTGCAGTCTTTTTTAACCATGCATGGCATCCATGAAAAGTTTCAGTCTGGCTTCAAACCCATGCACAGCACTGAAACAGCCTTTTAAGAGTTTTAATGATCTGCTCCTAGCCGCCGACTCAGGTAGCCCAGCTGTCTTGGTGCTGTTAGACCTGACAGCTGCCTTTGACACTGTGGACCATAGCATCCTGTTGTCACGGCTTGAACAGTCCGCTGGCATCACAGGCTCTGCCCTTGCATGGTTCAGGTCCTACCTGACAGACCGTAGCTTCTCAGTGCAGCTAGGTGCCTTCTCCTCTGCCAAAGCCCCTCTTACCTGTGGGGTTCCCAAGGCTCGATTCTGGGCCCCATCCTTTTTCTACTGTACATACTGCCCCTAGGTTCAATTCTCACAAAACATAACATTCCCTTCCACTGCTACGCCGACGATGTACAGATCTATCTGCCTCTCAAAGCAAATGCCAAACACTCACTACAGCAGTTGATGGACTGCTTAGCAGAGATAAAATCCTGGCTGAGCAAAAACTTTCTCAACCTCAACGAGAGCAAGACTGAGGTCATCTTTTTTGGACCGCAACCTCCAGCCTCTCCGGTTGATATTCTGGGCTCTATCAAAAAAAACATCCTCCCTCGGTCATGAACCTTGGAGTGACCTTCACTAGCACTTTTAAATTCGACAAGCAGGTCAGCACCGTAGTAAAATCCTGCTTTTTTAAAATAAGACTATTGGCCAAAACCAAGTCGTATTTATCTTTTAATGACTTAGAAAGGGTTATTAACGCCTTTGTAACCTCGAGACTGGACTATTGTAACGCTCTGTATGTGGGTATGGACCAGGCCTCAATTAAACGCCTACAGCTAGTCCAAAAAGCGTGACCACATCACCCCAATTCTGGCCTCACTACACTGGCTTCCAGTTCGGTTCAGAATTGATTTTAAAATCCTTTTATTTGTTTTAAAGCACTAAATGGGCTGGCTCCGGCCTATATAGCTGAACTGCTCCAGCGCTACACCCCAGCCAGAGCTTTAAGGTCTGCTGACCAGCTGCTGCTGGTAGTGCCCAAGACCAGGCTAAAAACCCGAGGCACCGAGCCTTCGCAGCAGCTGGCCCTAGGCTCTGGAACACTCTGCCCCTCCATGTGAGGTCGGCCCAGACCCTAGGGGTTTTTAAATCTAAACTAAAAACACACTTCTTCTCTCTGGCTTTCTAGTTAGAGCGGAGCACGACTCCTGACTTTTCCGTGTGTTTTATTTTTATTTAGTTTTTATATATCTGTTGTAATTTATTGTCGTTTATTGTGATTGTAGTAATGTGTTTTATTACTTGTACAGCACTTTGGCTTGACCAAAAATCGCTTTTAAATGTGCTATATAAATAAAACCTGATTTGATTTGATTTGATTTGATTTGATACTTGGACTGGGGAGGAAATAAAAAATGTAATTCTCATTAGTGATGAAAGGTCTGTCTCAATAGGTGCGTTCACACCGGAGTACTTTGGTGTACTTTTCCCACAATAGTTCATCAGAACTACGATATATTTGCGTTCACACCAAAAAGCCCCAGGAACTACTTTAGCTCAACTTAGTTCGCGAGACTCGCTTTTCAGTCCCCGCTACAGAGCAGGGTCTGTCGTGGGAGAAAGTAGTTCCTACGTCTGATTGGCTGTGCGGAATGCAAACCACGCCCGTTTGACTCCGAATTTGTTGTTGTAAGCGGCCATTGTATTTCCTCGCTTCGCAGCACACACGAAGAGATTCCTTTTGTGAAAGCAGTTATTATAACAACACCAAATAAATCAATTGGAGTGATGAGGATGTGTCTGCGCTTCTGGCGATTTACTCGAAGGACGCGAAGCGCCACATTCTGAAGCTTCTACTGCATGCAGTTTCAGTGGATCAGCAAAGTTAGCAGACCTGGCAAAGTGATGTCGGGACGACTACGAAGGTAAAATAAAATACATGCACTGCACTGTTTTAATCTGCACAATACTGGTCTTAGATGTACTTTTATTTGCTCAGTAGATCGAGCTAGCCATGGTAGAACTTGCTAACGTTATGTCCAAGCTGGCTAATAACATCTAGCTAGCTAGCTATTCTCATCCATGCCCGCTATGAACACGTTTTGACTTGTGAATAAGTGCAATGTTCTGTAATTTGCTTCACTAACTCATGGCACTAATCGTGTGTTTCAGGCGAGGTGTTTCTCAGGATTAGAAACTAGTTTTCCCCTCCGGGATAAATACGATAATATATCGTTAGCAATTAGCATGCTAGCCGGACATAATGCTACCTAGTTTGTACTGTATGTGTGTTAGTTTGTGTGTTAGTTTGTACTGTATGTGTGTGTTAGTTTGTACTGTATGTGTGTGTTAGTTTGTACTGTATGTGTGTGTTAGTTTGTACTGTATGTGTGTGTTAGTTTGTACTGTATGTTTGTGTTAATTTGTACTGTATGTGTGTGTTAGTTTGTACTGTAATTTGCAACATTCATTCTACATGTTAATGGTAAAAGCTTAAACAGTTGATTACCTGCATGCCACAAAGACTGATGTTCTAATATTTTTGCACATTTAAGTAGAAATGTAATTGAAATTCTATTTACTGCCTAATCATTGTTCCTTCTCATAGTATTATCCTAAATAGTTAAACCTTGTTTCCTCAGAAGGCTTCTCAGACTACATGGAGGATCCCTCAGAGAAACACAGTTTCCACGTTCAGTTCCCCCCCGCTGAGAGTAGGCAGCCTGCGCCCGGTCAGTGGACACCATCAGGACCACTATCTGATCACAGAGGATCCCATCCTGACCGCTGCTGCCATACTGCAGCAAACAGGAGGGAACGGAGGTGAAAACACACTTTATACATTTAGAGCACAAAGAAAAGTGTTGAGTTTAACTATAAAAATATTAGGTTCAACTAACCTAATACCGTTATATGAACTTTGCTGTGTTTTCAGCGTAGCTTTGTAAAGGTAACATTTAGCAGCTAAACTGTGGATAACAAGTAAACCACATTGGTTTGTTATTCAATATGGCCACCAAAAGCTTTTTGAATCATTACATGTCACTTGTTAGACGCTTTTATCCAAAGCTTACCTACTCAATACTGTGGGCAATCCCCACAGGAGCACTTTGGGGTGAAGTGTCTCGGGGACACAACGACATGCTACACCCTACCCCTACACACTACCCCTCCGTTTGCGCGTTCGCGCGGAGGGTCCGCCACATTAAGTGCTGTTCCAAACCAACGAGTGTGGAGAGGTGTGGAGGGGGAGTGGGCTATCAAGCCCTCAAACAGCGAGTCTGCATCGGTGCTGACTTGAGACCGGTCTCTACCTGACCGGAGTCACGCTGTGTGTGTCCGTCAGGAAACACGCTGTTAAAAAGTAGTTCCAGCAAACATCCACTGATAAATTGCGATGTTAACAACCTCATGATAACCTCATATTTTTTTAACTTAGGATCATACCTGTGTTTAGTCTAGAAAAAGGTAAATGTGTGCATTTTATTATAAAGTTGTGTATATTTACAGACTGTTGCAAAAACTAAGAAGCTTATAAACATCAGGTTTAAAACTAAAAGAGCTTTACAAAAAAGTAACACAATGAAAGATGTTTGGAGTTTTATTTGAGTTATTAATTTACATTTTTTGTCTAAGAGAAGCTGATTTGAAACCGTTGTTACATACAGTTACGGCATTTCCTGTTTCTGCCGGAGAGAGGGGAGTTTGTCCCAAAGCTTGCCGCTGTATTTACTCCCTCCATCTGACAGGAGGGAGCCTCGTTGAGCTGCGAGTGTGGCTACAGACGGAGTTCACTCCGTCACGGAGGGGTAGGGTCGAGGGAGTGGTTTGGGATTGGGCCTCAGAGGTGGAGATCGCCCACAGTGATGACTCTGACGTGGGGGGCTCTCTGTTATGGGCTGCTCCCCTTCTGGTATTTGGACAATGTTGTGTCGTTGTTGCGATTAAACTGATCTTGTATCTTGCATATTTCACCTTAGGAAAGTGGGCACGCGATGACAGCTTCCTTGACACCATGGACTGCCGTGCTATGGTCAGCAAGGAGAATGAGGACCTGCGTGCCAAGGAGATGCACGACGAACGGCTGCTGCATTCACACAAGGCCCAGGAATCGGACGACTAGCCGCTCATGGTGCCAGGTGGAGCAACAAAATACCTTTCAGGCTGGGCTTCTGGAAGTGCTAAGCGAGCTGATTAAATCCAACAGGCCTTCAATACAAAAATTAAGAAAAACTTGTCGTTGATAAACTGTACAATGACTTGTTGGGAGGCGTGTGGTGCGTTGGTGTTCGGATCAGGGGAGCACAGGTTCAAACCCCACTGCAGTCAGGATGTCGTTGTGTCCCTGGGCAAGACACTTCACCCCAAATTGCCTACACCTGTGACAGTTAATTTTGTATTATATATATATATATGCCACTGTTATTAATACTGACACCTAACTTTGCACAAAGGTGTGTCTGCTGCTGAGCCTACCTATTGTTATATTATATATATATTTATTGCCACTGTTATTATATTGTTTTGATACTACTGACACTTATTGATCTGCTGCTGATAAATAAAAGAGAACCTACATGCACGGCACTAGCACTATGACTGTCTTTGTTTAAACCAGCAGCGGTACACAGACTAACCTGTGTGTGTGTAACGTAGTTCTTCAGGTGTGCATGCTTAACATGTATGTATACAAACGTTTTTAAAGAGCTTTCAACCTCATCCCATTGTCTTTAACACACATTTAACATAATATACTCATAATATACAGTATGAGTACTGTTTTGATACTGACATTTAATCTTTGCACTAAGGTGTCTGCACTATTGTAATTGTGTCTGTTGACTGGTAAATAAAAGAGAACCAAATGCACTGTACAAAATATCAGCTTTATTGTCAATTTACAATTTCCATGCTGTTCAGATGCCTCTCCACAACGTTGCTTCCAGGCGAATACAGAGGAGTTGAAAAGAGCCCTTGGACATTCGGAAATCTTCGATCCACTGCACACGTTGGCACCACCTGGACGTTCTATTGTTCACCCAGAGTTCCGTAGTATTCGCATATCTGGAACACATACAAAGACACAAATTAGCCCACATAACTCCATAAATCCTACATTAGATAGTATTAATGTGATTTAATGAACGTACCATTGCTGTTTCTTTGGGCGTGATAACGGTCATCATCCTCGGCTGTACAACGGCGAAACATGTCCATCGCGTGTGATTTCGTCGTCTAATCCTTTTGTTAAGGCTTCTTAACCGCCTTCGCCCCGACTCGGCATTTATATTGCATTTGAATGGTCGATCTGTATTTGTATTTGTGGCTGAGTTATTGGCTTAAATAACTCCGTTACGAAGCAGTATAACACGACCATCAAAACGTCAACTCCATACCGTGTAGGTAAACAGAAGCATACAGCGGAAGCGGAAGTTTTTTTTCTTCTTCTCTCGGTTTTTTGGCGGATTGCAACTTTAAGGTGCATACCGCCACCTACTGTACTCGCCGTGAAGTTGTTTGCAGCCTGCCAGGAAAAGCTAAGCAGAAGAAGAAGTGACGTCAGCGGCTCATTTGCCTAATCCACCCCCAGGAACTCATTTTGGTGTGAACGCGATCTGCTTTAGTTCGTCAGAACTAAAAGAACTCTCATGAACTAAAGTTCTCAGGAACTACTGTGGGAAAAGTACTTGGTGTGAACGCGCCTAATAAGACAAAGGTGAGCGGACACTCCCTTTACAGAATTAAGCAAGTCCTTTTGAGTTCAGTGTATTTTGCAATTAAATTCTCATTCATAACTAGTTCATAAATAAGTTGAATAACCAATAAGATAAGAAGAAGCTTCTCACCTGATCGGTCACCTTTTTATCTTCACATCTCATCTGCTCAGTGACTTGTTGTGATTTGCTCTGTCAGTCATGCCGGATGTTGTGTCTCTTCATTATGAAACAACATGGTTGACATAACCGCAGTGACATTTGTATTCCTTAATTCCTGATAAATGTCAGTTTTTATTGACACAGTCATATAATGTAATTATACGTTTTAGCATTGAGGTCATTCTGAAGGTTTTGTACTGGATTGCTATAATACAAATACAATTAAATGAGAACAAATGTAGTGTGATACATTTTGACAAGAATTGGTCAAGGGAAAAGGTCTGAAAAATATGTAAAAATGTCAAGTAGATATGATAATTAAAAGAAAATTGTGAAATGTAAGGAAAATGTGGGACCAAAAATAGTTTAAAAAGAAATCTTGGAAATATATGGGAATTGTCAGTAGTAGTACTGATACCCTTTCAATCACATTAGTATGCATACAAAGTGACAGGTGCTGTGACAGGTCACACCTACTACTAATTATGCTAATGAAATAAATTAACTGAATTGAATTGCTCCAACAATCATTTATAAACCATACTCTCAAAGGTGCTACTCAAACATTTACTTACTTGATGTGCATTTTACTGATAATGCTTTTGTTAATACACTTGGGTAAATGTTTTAAAATGCAAGGCTTTAATTTATTATATAGCATTTAAATGTTTACATAAGTAAAACATACCAGTACTTCTTTCATCACTGCTTAATTAATGGTGTTACTGGACAACTTCTGATTAAATTGGACCATTACAACACTAATTTGCACACATTTGTAAACTGTGTATAATAAAGACTTATAGCCAACTAAATGCATCAACCATTAAATATGTTTGACCAAAATGTGTGAACAATAGCATAAAACAGCATCAGGTAAAAAAAACATTGCAGTGAATGACCCCTGATTATATCTCTGCACATGGAAAGTCGAAAACATAACAAAAACTCTACTAAAAAACAACAGAATCCGTTAATAACAAAAAGGCTTAGTTGCAATTTATTTTTGCTTAAATCAGCTTCTCTGTTCGAGTGTGTTTCAACATTTTGAATGCTCTACTTCTCTGGTTTTCTCTCTGAAGAAACACAATCCAACCCTGCAGTTTACTGGAAAACAACTTTTATTTCCTTCTCAAATTCATTTTCGGGTGTGTGACAATTAAGACGCTGCACAAATTCTTCAGACTGACACTGTTGCAATGTTATTGCCTTCTTAGCTGTACAAGTTGCACGCAAAAACATTGGCATCATACCTGAGTGACAGTAAGTTCGAAACAAGATATTGTATGTAGCATTTCCTGCTTCCTTGATGCTCCAAAATCACTGGCTAAGAGGTTAGGAACAAGTTGCCGTGTGTACACCATCAGGACCACTATCTGATCACAGAGGATCCCATCCTGACCGCTGCTGCCATACTGCAGCAAACAGGAGGGAACGGAGGTGAAAACACACTTTAACATTTAGAGCACAAAGAAAAGTGTTGAGTTTAACTATAAAAATATTAGGTACAACTAACCTAATACCGTTATATGAACTTTGCTGTGTTTTCAGCGTACACTGTAAAAAAAAAATGTTTTTTTACAGTTTTTCCCCAAAAAAAATTACAGTTTTTTATTGTATTTCATAATTACAGAAAATCATATTCAATTTACAAGAATAAACGGTTTATTGAAATGTGTCATGTATTTTAACAAAAAAAAACTGTAGAAATGGAATACATTATTTATCTGTTTTTTAGCAGTTTTTTAGCAGTTTTTAAATGCGAATTTAACAAAACTAACCGTAAAAATAAATGATTTTCTGTTGGCAAAATTAGCTGCATTTTCTGTAATTTTACTAAAAAATACTTTTGTTATGGCTATATATAACTGTCAAATACATAACAAATACTGTTAATACTCATTTAAAAAATGTATAATTGCAAGAAAATATATGAGTAAAGAAAGAAATATTTAGTAATTTTGCTTAATTTAACCACTACTTTACATTGATAAACTGAAAAAACACAGGTATTGACTATCCTATTATAGTAAAAAAAAAACTACATTTTAACACATTTTGACTTTCACTTTATTGCTACATTTGTATTAATTTGAAGATTTAATTGTTAAATATGTGAATTTCATGTTATAAAAACTGTGTAAAACCATAGAGTTAAAAAAAAACTTGACTGTTAGCATGTTGGGTGCGAATTCCTACCAGAGCACAATTCAGATATAAAATGATACTATAACCCACCAGTAACAGCCTGTGGGTTATATAGGAGACATTTGGCTATGCCATGATACATCTATAAACTAGCTCATAGCTGTCAGCATTCACTGCAGGCAAACCTAATGTGACCATTCACTTATGATTTCTAAGTAGAAGAAGAAGAAGAAGAAGAAGATATCATGTATTCATCACTCAGAGGGAAATGTCTTCCCCTCTCTGTTGTGTTTAAACACATTACACACACAGGGAGGATATACTGTACATGCACAAACACACAGAGCATATACACACAAACACAACCACATGCGGATAGGAGAGGGGATCGCAGAGAGGCTGCCAGATAGCCGGCGCCAGGGAGCAGTTTTGGTGTTCGGTGCGTTCACAGCCCAAGTAACATTGACCTGCTGATCTCTTTCAACACAAGAAAAAGCTGTGCCAATTTCTGACATCATTTAGCTTTTCAGATGATCAGAGACGAAGCTACCGCAAAGTCACTTGTGCAGCTAACGGTGATTGGCAGACAGTATGCAAAAAACATATTGAGTTTCACTGTAAGCGAAAAATGAAAGGATCTAGAAGTTAAATAACATTAGCATCTTCCCCTAGGCCTTATCACACTAGCATAAGCCCATAACATTGAACATGCTAGCAAGCACTTACAGCCAGCCTACTCTGAATATCAAAACCTTGTTAGCAGTTAGTGCTACCACTATGCTAAATTGGTATTAGCATTGCGATTACAGTAAAGCAACTCTACTAACAAACAACCAACTGTTGTGCGTTCACAACCCAAGTAACATTGACCTGCTGATCTGTTTCAACACAAGAAAAAGCTGTGTACATTTCTGACATCATTTAGCTTTTCAGATCATCAGAGACGTGAAGCTACCGCAAAGTGCCTTGTGCAGCTAACACAGAGTGCATTCTCGTAGCGATTGCTACAACTGCACCATGTTTGTTAGGAAAGTAGCTTTTAGAAATGTATCAATGTTCTAAAATGTGTGACTCAATATTTAAAACACAGAGTGATTGGCGCACAGTATGCAAAAAACATATTGAGTTTCACTCTAAGTGAAAAATGAAAGGATCTAGAAGTTAAATAACATTAGCATCTTCCCCTAGGCCTTATCACACTAGCATGTACAATTTAGCCCATAACATTGAACATGCACTAACAGCCAGACTCTGAATATCAAAACCGTGTTAGCAGTTAGTGCTACCACTATGCTAAATTGGTATTAGCATTGCAATTACAGTAAAACGAACAATGTTGTCCTTTTAGACGTCTAATAATATCCAACTATTCAATGCATCACATTGAAAGAATAGGCCTTCACCAAAGCATGTTGACAAAGCTAGTAGCTACAGCGAAATACATTTACAATCCAAGTCAATTAACTTAAATATGTATTGTGATAATGTCCCACACAGCTAGTTGGTTACAACAATCTACAGTGATGTCACAGGGATTTCAGGCAGCAGGTAGTTGAAGGTTAAGTACATAAATTCACTTGTTAATCCATTTGCTATGGCTACAACTGCCTCGTGGAACAACAAAGATTTATTTTCTGTTTGTTTAATATAGGAATGCATCTTTGTCTATCACACTTTGCTTCTGTAGATCTCCCATCTGACTTTATTGTGAGCTTGTGTTTTCAAAAAGTAAATTGAGCATGTTTTATGAGACTGAACAGTCTCATGGGGTATTGGACTCTCTTAAAACCCAGGTAGGTGCAGAATAGGTTTCTCAAAAATAAAGCAAACAGGAAGGCAGTACTATGCATGACTAAAAATGATATGTACACGTTGATTAATACCTACTTAACTTGTACTTGGGACAGGACTGCAAAGTACAGATGGGATATTCCTGATCATAATCAAACTTATATAAATGTGCACCAACATTAGTTATCAGTGTTCTCTATTCTCAATTTAAAAGAATAAACTGACAATAAAGAAGTCTTATAACATATTTTGCTTGTGTCTTTGGAAGGCCTTCAGTGTTTGTTTTATTATTTATCAACTAGTTACATTGTCATTTTGTAAATTAAGAAAATAAAATCCAAAGAATTAAACAATTATAATTGCAATGTAAATAGTTTGCACCCCATTTTTTTACTTTTAAATTAATCTTTATGGTGTGGCGTTACCAATTCTTAAAATAATACAAGGATTGGATGTTCATCAAAGGATTTTCAGGGCAATCGATTTGCAGCCAATCAGAGACGAGACTCTGCTGCACGACCCATCATGCACTTGGGCAGACAGAGCGCATGCACAACTACAGAGACCACTCTGTTAGCACGCAGGCGGTGAAGAGCACTGCACGTGGCACGCCCAGAGGAGAGGAATCAGCACTTTCAGAGGTAACGGTAAAAACTATTTATCAACGGATTCAAAACACTCAAGATTTAAAACATTGCAAACGTCAAAGTCCTAGCTATGGTATACATTTTGTTTAACGACCGAAAACAAAGTAATGTTAGCTAACGTTACCATAGCTAGGTAGCAGCTAGCTAGGTAGCTAGCTAGGTAGCAGCTAGCTACCATGCTTTGAAATTGAGCTCTTCTATGCCGTCATTATGCAGGGTGTTAATTTTTAATTTTTTAATGGTGCTCGAGTGGCTGAGCTGATGTGCAGTGAATGTTTCAGAGTTACTTTTTCGCAATATTATTTAATAAATAGTTTAGCTAGCTAACTAGCATACATTGTCACTAACTCCTAATTTTAGCTCAATCCTTTGTTTTATAATCGATTTTTTTGTGGGCATAATGTTACACACAATGCACATTATCCATATCTTTTAAATCCTATGTTAAGGCTATAATCAGAGGTGGGAGAAGTTCTCTGATCTTGTACTTGAATAAGAGTAGAAGTACTCGGGTCTTATACTTGAAGTGTGGTATTACTGTACTTAAAGCTGCTGCTGTGTTATTTAAGTTATTTTTGCTTAAGCATGTGCAAACTTGTGTCTCTTTTTTTCCCTCAGCTGTTACTGTAGCTGCAGTACCAGTAATTGCAACCTACCAAGAATAAACAGCAGCCAGTATCCTCAAGTAAGATTTCTTGCCATATTACAAGTGTTATCAATTCTCAATGTCCTATATGGTATTGCTATGCAAACAGTGAAAGGATATGGAAATCATCAAGAGGTGGCTAAAATATGTTTTTCTGCTGACCCTGTCCAGAGCAGTACATTGCTTTGCTTCCAGGTGGTTGCTCCTGTCTGCATCTCCAAGCTCGGGGCATCCCGGCCATCAGTGGCGGACTGGCCATCGGGACGTTCGGGACGAATCCCGATGGGCCGGTCGGGCCACTCGGCCCACTTCGGTACCGGCAGGGGCGGACTGACCATCTGTAGAATCACCGAACGGCCGGGTCGGTTTGCTGTTTTTAAACGGCATCATTGAAGTTAAGCTGACAGGCGACAGAGGTCCACCGTTTCCCAGCCCGCCCCTGCCGGCCATCATCTACTCTAGGTAATACACTGACTATGGATAAGTACCTTTATAAACCCCACTTTAAACACCCAAACTATCCCTTTATGATGTGACATTTTCTACACTGTTAACATTAGGAAACACTTAAGAAAGAAAAGAAAGCTGCAGGAGCTGATCATTCCTAAAATACAATTGGCCATGTGACCAGTAAAAAAACAAAACAATCTGCACTAAATATTTTTTGGATTTATAAATGTTTTGTGACTTTTTCCTGTTGTGTACCTTAAGGGAGTTCTCCCCTGACAGCTGGACACTACGTGATAGCAGAGGACCAGACCATCGTCAGTGGCAGTGTCCTGAATGTTGTCGACGCCCTGATGCTGATGTTTGCAGCATATTACTGCCTCAACATCAGTTATCGCTCAGAACTGGGAGCTACCCTGGAGTTCTTGCAGAGGTAAGACTTGAATTGTAATTATTAAGTAATTCCATCTTAAACCACAGAGTAGAGGATTGTGCACATTTCTGAGACACGATAAGTGCTCCTGACAAAACAAGATAATCGAGATAAAAAGATTATTGTGCTGCATTCTGTTTCGCATTATGCTCTCGTTTTGTCTTGGGTTGTAAATTCAGCGTACCCCTTTCCTTTGCAGTGGTGTGCTTTGGCTCCTCCCTAAAAGCTCAAACTCACTCTTAGCCAATCGGTGGTATGTTTACTTCAGCTCAATGAAAATGACGGAAAGAGGGCCCTTTGTGGACAACAAAAGAAAACCTGGTATTATTGCAGTGAACAAACACATTAGAACTTCTTTCGGTTAACTACGATGCTTTTACACCGCTCACTCTGCGGCTGACACGCACCTCATCTGCCCCAGTTACACACAAACCTCTCAAGATGGGACTCGTAGCTACCCAAATCTTCAAGTGACCGCTTGCTCCTGTTTACAGACCTGCTGCGATACTGTCCAGTGTGATAGTGATGCCAAGTGACGACTTTATATAACAAAATCTATTCAAACCAATGCTTTAAATGCACAGATATGATCATAGCAGTTAATGAAAAGTACATTTAAGAGTAGCATTGCCCTTTGACTTCAAGCTGTATAACTGTAAAGACAATTAATGGCTGTATCATCCACAGAATGTGTAATTAAACACTAAATGTAAGTGTACTTCTGTCTTAACAGGTGCCTATTCAAGATCAATCCGGACAATGGGAGTGGAGAGGAAGGAATACAAACAAAAACAGCACTCGATAAAGGTGCATTCATTAATTACAAACGTCGCTGACTTTGAATGGAGAGAGTTGAAACACACATAGTCATGTACACACGCACGCACATAACTGGTAGATTTCTTTAGTGTTTATAATCGTTATCTTTTGAACAAAATGTTGAAATGTTTCATTGCCGGTCTATTCTGCTTTATTATTACTTAAAATATATTTTATTTATTGTTTTTATTTTTGTGATGTATATTATTTTCAATAATATATTGTATATATATTTGTGATTTTTTTTCTACAAAACATCAGACAGTTAATGTAAACTTGGGCTTTTGCAAAGTAAAATGACATGTTTACTTTGTGTTTTACATGTAAATGGTCTTAGATTTCATGAAGTTTGCTGACGACACGACCGTCATCGGCCTGATCACCGACGGCGACGAGACGGCGTACATAGAGGAGGTCGAAAACCTGACATCTTGGTGCCAGGATAACAACCTCCATCTCAACGTCAGCAAAACAAAGGAGCTGATTGTGGACTACAGGAAGCAGCAGGGAGAGGGACACGCCCCCATCGCCATCAATGGGACTACGGTGGAGAGAGTCAGCTCAGTCAGTTCCTTGGGTCCACATCACTGAGGACCTGACATGGACTCATCACTGAAGACCTGACTCATCACTAAGGACCTGACATGGACTCATCACTGAGGACCTGACTCATCACTGAGGACCTGACATGGACTCATCACTGAAGACCTGACTCATCACTGAGGACCTGACATGGACTCATCACACTAACACCATCACCAAAACAGCGGCTCTTTAAAAACAAAATTGTATTAGTCAATTTATTGAACATGTTAGAAACAAAACAAACAATAATATTTATCGTATTTTAGCTTAAATACGATAAACAGCGTACATTGTTCATGGAAATACAAGTTTGGGTCATCATCATCAGCATCTGTGATATTGGATTCATTCTTTTGTACAAAACAACCAAAAAGAAATAACTTTTACAACGACAAGAAATAGCAAGCATCACTTCACAGGTCCTGCTCGGAACCATTCAGGATTTGGTTTCTAAATAAGAGTTTTAGTTTAGATAAAGTTGCACAGTATTTCAGCTCATCATTACAGTTATTCCACAGATGAACACCTTCTGTTGTGATGCAATGAAGTTTGGAATTTGTTTGAATTGGTGGTTTTAAAAAAATGCAGTTTCCTCTCAACATGTGTATGTTTTCTCTCCGTGTGAAAAGTCCCTGGACATTATGATGTAATTGTTCTGCAGGCTGAGGAAGTTCAACATGGACTCCAGGATACTCTGCATCTTCTACAGTTGCACCATAGAGAGTATCCTGACTGGCTGCATCACGGCCTGGTACGGCAGTGCAATCATATTCCGTTTACTTGCATATAGACTCTTCTTGCACGATTTCTATTCTATTTTATTTGTTCTATGTTCTATATATATGTTGCACTGTTGGAGGAGCCTGTGACTTCAGTTGTTCATTGCCATGTCTACACTGAAGCTAATGTACAAATGACAATAAAGCCTTGAATCTTGAATTTACGGTATTTTTTCAAATGACAACAGTAATCTTCTTCTTTCAGCTTTTTTTGATCATTTAAAAAATATTTATTCAGTTTTTCTAGAGGTGTATAACTCTATTCTAACAATTAATATATGTTAAAAGAAAAAGATTTCCTGTAAAATTACAGATTTTTGGGCAAAAAATGTGATAGTTAATGTAAACTAAGGCTTTTGCAAAGTAAAATTACATTATTTTCTTTGTGTTTAATGGTAAATGGTCTTAGATACACGGTACTTTTTTGTAATAATAAAAGTAATTTTATGTATTTTAGCTTTTTTTTATCATTTTTTAAAGATAATTATTCCGTTTTCTAGAGGTTTATGACTCTATTCTAACAAATAATATATGTTAAAATAAAAAGATTTCATGTAAAATTACAGTAATAGACTCTACTTGTGGTAAGGTAAGTAACTTTTTTTTTACATGTTATCTCCGTATTTTATTTTACAGTTTTTTTCCTTTTTTAACGGACATTTTCTGGCGCCCTTGTCGCCAGAAAATTTCCGTTTTTTTACAATTTTTTTTTTTACAGTGTAGCTTGTAAAGGTAACATTTAGCAGCTAAACTGTGGATAACAAGTAAACCACATTGGTTTGTTATTCAATATGGCCACCAAAAGCTTTTTGAATCATTACATGTCACTTGTTAGACGCTTTTATCCAAAGCTTACCTACTCAATACTGTGGGCAATCCCCACAGGAGCACTTTGGGGTGAAGTGTCTCGGGGACACAACGACATGCTACACCCTACCCCTACACACTACCCCTCCGTTTGCGCGTTCGCGCGGAGGGTCCGCCACATTAAGTGCTGTTCCAAACCAACGAGTGTGGAGAGGTGTGGAGGGGGAGTGGGCTATCAAGCCCTCAAACAGCGAGTCTGCATCGGTGCTGACTTGAGACCGGTCTCTACCTGACCGGAGTCACGCTGTGTGTGTCCGTCAGGAAACACGCTGTTAAAAAGTAGTTCCAGCAAACATCCACTGATAAATTGCGATGTTAACAACCTCATGATAACCTCATATTTTTTTAACTTAGGATCATACCTGTGTTTAGTCTAGAAAAAGGTAAATGTGTGCATTTTATTAAAGTTGTGTATATTTACAGACTGTTGCAAAAACTAAAAGCTTATAAACATCAGGTTTAAAACTAAAAGAGCTTTACAAAAAAGTAACACAATGAAAGATGTTTGGAGTTTTATTTGAGTTATTAATTTACATTTTTTGTCTAAGAGAAGCTGATTTGAAACCGTTGTTACATACAGTTACGGCATTTCCTGTTTCTGCCGGAGAGAGGGGAGTTTGTCCCAAAGCTTGCCGCTGTATTTACTCCCTCCATCTGACAGGAGGGAGCCTCGTTGAGCTGCGAGTGTGGCTACAGACGGAGTTCACTCCGTCACGGAGGGGTAGGGTCGAGGGAGTGGTTTGGGATTGGGCCTCAGAGGTGGAGATCGCCCACAGTGATGACTCTGACGTGGGGGGCTCTCTGTTATGGGCTGCTCCCCTTCTGGTATTTGGACAATGTTGTGTCGTTGTTGCGATTAAACTGATCTTGTATCTTGCATATTTCACCTTAGGAAAGTGGGCACGCGATGACAGCTTCCTTGACACCATGGACTGCCGTGCTATGGTCAGCAAGGAGAATGAGGACCTGCGTGCCAAGGAGATGCACGACGAACGGCTGCTGCATTCACACAAGGCCCAGGAATCGGACGACTAGCCGCTCATGGTGCCAGGTGGAGCAACAAAATACCTTTCAGGCTGGGCTTCTGGAAGTGCTAAGCGAGCTGATTAAATCCAACAGGCCTTCAATACAAAAATTAAGAAAAACTTGTCGTTGATAAACTGTACAATGACTTGTTGGGAGGCGTGTGGTGCAGTGGTCTGGTGTTCGGATCAGGGGAGCACAGGTTCAAACCCCACTGCAGTCAGGATGTCGTTGTGTCCCTGGGCAAGACACTTCACCCCAAATTGCCTACACCTGTGACAGTTAATTTTGTATTATATATATATATATATGCCACTGTTATTAATACTGACACCTAACTTTGCACAAAGGTGTGTCTGCTGCTGAGCCTACCTATTGTTATATTATATATATATATTTATTGCCACTGTTATTATATTGTTTTGATACTACTGACACTTATTGATCTGCTGCTGATAAATAAAAGAGAACCTACATGCACGGCACTAGCATCATGACTGTCTTTGTTTAAACCAGCAGCGGTACACAGACTAACCTGTGTGTGTGTAACGTAGTTCTTCAGGTGTGCATGCTTAACATGTATGTATACAAACGTTTTTAAAGAGCTTTCAACCTCATCCCATTGTCTTTAACACACATTTAACATAATATACTCATTAATATACGGTATGAGTACTGTTTTGATACTGACATTTAATCTTTGCACTAAGGTGTCTGCACTATTGTAATTGTGTCTGTTGACTGGTAAATAAAAGAGAACCAAATGCACTGTACAAAATATCAGCTTTATTGTCAATTTACAATTTCCATGCTGTTCAGATGCCTCTCCACAACGTTGCTTCCAGGCGAATACAGAGGAGTTGAAAAGAGCCTTGGACATTCGGAAATCTTCGATCCACTGCACATGTTGGCATGTGACGTTCTATTGTTCACCCAGAGTTCCGTAGTATTCGCATATCTGGAACACATACAAAGACACAAATTAGCCCAACATAACTCCATAAATCCTACATTAGATAGTATTAATGTGATTTAATGAACGTACCATTGCTGTTCTTTTGGGCGTGATAACGGTCATCATCCTCGGCTGTACAACGGCGAAACATGTCCATCGCGTGTGATTTCGTCGTCTAATCCTTTTGTTAAGGCTTCTTAACCGCCTTCGCCCCGACTCGGCATTTATATTGCATTTGAATGGTCGATCTGTATTTGTATTTGTGGCTGAGTTATTGGCTTAAATAACTCCGTTACGAAGCAGTATAACACGACCATCAAAACGTCAACTACATACCGTGTAGGTAAACAGAAGCATACAGCGGAAGCGGAAGTTTTTTTTCTTCTTCTTTCGGTTTTTTGGCGGATTGCAACTTTAAGGTGCATACCGCCACCTACTGTACTCGCCGTGAAGTTGTTTGCAGCCTGCCAGGAAAAGCTAAGCAGAAGAAGAAGTGACGTCAGCGGCTCATTTGCCTAATCCACCCCCAGGAACTCATTTTGGTGTGAACGCGATCTGCTTTAGTTCGTCAGAACTAAAAGAACTCTCATGAACTAAAGTTCTCAGGAACTACTGTGGGAAAAGTACTTGGTGTGAACGCGCCTAATAAGACAAAGGTGAGCGGACACTCCCTTTACAGAATTAAGCAAGTCCTTTTGAGTTCAGTGTATTTTGCAATTAAATTCTCATTCATAACTAGTTCATAAATAAGTTGAATAACCAATAAGATAAGAAGAAGCTTCTCACCTGATCGGTCACCTTTTTATCTTCACATCTCATCTGCTCAGTGACTTGTTGTGATTTGCTCTGTCAGTCATGCCGGATGTTGTGTCTCTTCATTATGAAACAACATGGTTGACATAACCGCAGTGACATTTGTATTCCTTAATTCCTGATAAATGTCAGTTTTTATTGACACAGTCATATAATGTAATTATACGTTTTAGCATTGAGGTCATTCTGAAGGTTTTGTACTGGATTGCTATAATACAAATACAATTAAATGAGAACAAATGTAGTGTGATACATTTTGACAAGAAATTGGTCAAGGGAAAAGGTCTGAAAAATATGTAAAAATGTCAAGTAGATATGATAATTAAAAGAAAATTGTGAAATGTAAGGAAAATGTGGGACCAAAAATAGTTTAAAAAGAAATCTTGGAAATATATGGGAATTGTCAGTAGTAGTACTGATACCCTTTCAATCACATTAGTATGCATACAAAGTGACAGGTGCTGTGACAGGTCACACCTACTACTAATTATGCTAATGAAATAAATTAACTGAATTGAATTGCTCCAACAATCATTTATAAACCATACTCTCAAAGGTGCTACTCAAACATTTACTTACTTGATGTGCATTTTACTGATAATGCTTTTGTTAATACACTTGGGTAAATGTTTTAAAATGCAAGGCTTTAATTTATTATATAGCATTTTAAATGTTTACATAAGTAAAACATACCAGTACTTCTTTCATCACTGCTTAATTAATGGTGTTACTGGACAACTTCTGATTAAATTGGACCATTACAACACTAATTTGCACACATTTGTAAACTGTGTATAATAAAGACTTATAGCCAACTAAATGCATCAACCATTAAATATGTTTGACCAAAATGTGTGAACAATAGCATAAAACAGCATCAGGTAAAAAAAACATTGCAGTGAATGACCCCTGATTATATCTCTGCACATGGAAAGTCGAAAACATAACAAAAACTCTACTAAAAAACAACAGAATCCGTTAATAACAAAAAGGCTTAGTTGCAATTTATTTTTGCTTAAATCAGCTTCTCTGTTCGAGTGTGTTTCAACATTTTGAATGCTCTACTTCTCTGGTTTTCTCTCTGAAGAAACACAATCCAACCCTGCAGTTTACTGGAAAAACAACTTTTATTTCCTTCTCAAATTCATTTTCGGGTGTGTGACAATTAAGACGCTGCACAAATTCTTCAGACTGACACTGTTGCAATGTTATTGCCTTCTTAGCTGTACAAGTTGCACGCAAAAACATTGGCATCATACCTGAGTGACAGTAAGTTCGAAACAAGATATTGTATGTAGCATTTCCTGCTTCCTTGATGCTCCAAAATCACTGGCTAAGAGGTTAGGAACAAGTTGCCGTGTGTACACCATCAGGACCACTATCTGATCACAGAGGATCCCATCCTGACCGCTGCTGCCATACTGCAGCAAACAGGAGGGAACGGAGGTGAAAACACACTTTATACATTTAGAGCACAAAGAAAAGTGTTGAGTTTAACTATAAAAATATTAGGTACAACTAACCTAATACCGTTATATGAACTTTGCTGTGTTTTCAGCGTACACTGTAAAAAAAAAAATGTTTTTTTACAGTTTTTCCCCAAAAAAAATTACAGTTTTTTATTGTATTTCATAATTACAGAAAATCATATTCAATTTACAAGAATAAACGGTTTATTGAAATGTGTCATGTATTTTAACAAAAAAAAACTGTAGAAATGGAATACATTATTTATCTGTTTTTTAGCAGTTTTTTAGCAGTTTTTAAATGCGAATTTAACAAAACTAACCGTAAAAATAAATGATTTTCTGTTGGCAAAATTAGCTGCATTTTCTGTAATTTTACTAAAAAATACTTTTGTTATGGCTATATATAACTGTCAAATACATAACAAATACTGTTAATACTCATTTAAAAAATGTATAATTGCAAGAAAATATATGAGTAAAGAAAGAAATATTTAGTAATTTTGCTTAATTTAACCACTACTTTACATTGATAAACTGAAAAAACACAGGTATTGACTATCCTATTATAGTAAAAAAAAACTACATTTTAACACATTTTGACTTTCACTTTATTGCTACATTTGTATTAATTTGAAGATTTAATTGTTAAATATGTGAATTTCATGTTATAAAAACTGTGTAAAACCATAGAGTTAAAAAAAAACTTGACTGTTAGCATGTTGGGTGCGAATTCCTACCAGAGCACAATTCAGATATAAAATGATACTATAACCCACCAGTAACAGCCTGTGGGTTATATAGGAGACATTTGGCTATGCCATGATACATCTATAAACTAGCTCATAGCTGTCAGCATTCACTGCAGGCAAACCTAATGTGACCATTCACTTATGATTTCTAAGTAGAAGAAGAAGAAGAAGAAGAAGATATCATGTATTCATCACTCAGAGGGAATGTCTTCACCCTCTCTGTCGTGTTTAAACACATTACACACACAGGGAGGATATACTGTACATGCACAAACACACAGAGCATATACATGCACAAACACAACCACATGCGGATAGGAGAGGGGATCGCAGAGAGGCTGCCAGATAGCCGGCGCCAGGGAGCAGTTTTGGTGTTCGGTGCGTTCACAGCCCAAGTAACATTGACCTGCTGATCTCTTTCAACACAAGAAAAAGCTGTGCCAATTTCTGACATCATTTAGCTTTTCAGATGATCAGAGACAGAAGCTACCGCAAAGTCACTTGTGCAGCTAACGGTGATTGGCAGACAGTATGCAAAAAACATATTGAGTTTCACTGTAAGCGAAAAATGAAAGGATCTAGAAGTTAAATAACATTAGCATCTTCCCCTAGGCCTTATCACACTAGCATAAGCCCATAACATTGAACATGCTAGCAAGCACTTACAGCCAGCCTACTCTGAATATCAAAACCTTGTTAGCAGTTAGTGCTACCACTATGCTAAATTGGTATTAGCATTGCGATTACAGTAAAGCAACTCTACTAACAAACAACCAACTGTTGTGCGTTCACAACCCAAGTAACATTGACCTGCTGATCTGTTTCAACACAAGAAAAAGCTGTGTACATTTCTGACATCATTTAGCTTTTCAGATCATCAGAGACGTGAAGCTACCGCAAAGTGCCTTGTGCAGCTAACACAGAGTGCATTCTCGTAGCGATTGCTACAACTGCACCATGTTTGTTAGGAAAGTAGCTTTTAGAAATGTATCAATGTTCTAAAATGTGTGACTCAATATTTAAAACACAGAGTGATTGGCGCACAGTATGCAAAAAACATATTGAGTTTCACTCTAAGTGAAAAATGAAAGGATCTAGAAGTTAAATAACATTAGCATCTTCCCCTAGGCCTTATCACACTAGCATGTACAATTTAGCCCATAACATTGAACATGCACTAACAGCCAGACTCTGAATATCAAAACCGTGTTAGCAGTTAGTGCTACCACTATGCTAAATTGGTATTAGCATTGCAATTACAGTAAAACGAACAATGTTGTCCTTTTAGACGTCTAATAATATCCAACTATTCAATGCATCACATTGAAAGAATAGGCCTTCGCCAAAGCATGTTGACAAAGCTAGTAGCTACAGCGAAATACATTTACAATCCAAGTCAATTAACTTAAATATGTATTGTGATAATGTCCCACACAGCTAGTTGGTTACAACAATCTACAGTGATGTCACAGGGATTTCAGGCAGCAGGTAGTTGAAGGTTAAGTACATAAATTCACTTGTTAATCCATTTGCTATGGCTACAACTGCCTCGTGGAACAACAAAGATTTATTTTCTGTTTGTTTAATATAGGAATGCATCTTTGTCTATCACACTTTGCTTCTGTAGATCTCCCATCTGACTTTATTGTGAGCTTGTGTTTTCAAAAAGTAAATTGAGCATGTTTTATGAGACTGAACAGTCTCATGGGGTATTGGACTCTCTTAAAACCCAGGTAGGTGCAGAATAGGTTTCTCAAAAATAAAGCAAACAGGAAGGCAGTACTATGCATGACTAAAAATGATATGTACACGTTGATTAATACCTACTTAACTTGTACTTGGGACAGGACTGCAAAGTACAGATGGGATATTCCTGATCATAATCAAACTTATATAAATGTGCACCAACATTAGTTATCAGTGTTCTCTATTCTCAATTTAAAAGAATAAACTGACAATAAAGAAGTCTTATAACATATTTTGCTTGTGTCTTTGGAAGGCCTTCAGTGTTTGTTTTATTATTTATCAACTAGTTACATTGTCATTTTGTAAATTAAGAAAATAAAATCCAAAGAATTAAACAATTATAATTGCAATGTAAATAGTTTGCACCCCATTTTTTTACTTTTAAATTAATCTTTATGGTGTGGCGTTACCAATTCTTAAAATAATACAAGGATTGGATGTTCATCAAAGGATTTTCAGGGCAATCGATTTGCAGCCAATCAGAGACGAGACTCTGCTGCACGACCCATCATGCACTTGGGCAGACAGAGCGCATGCACAACTACAGAGACCACTCTGTTAGCACGCAGGCGGTGAAGAGCACTGCACGTGGCACGCCCAGAGGAGAGGAATCAGCACTTTCAGAGGTAACGGTAAAAACTATTTATCAACGGATTCAAAACACTCAAGATTTAAAACATTGCAAACGTCAAAGTCCTAGCTATGGTATACATTTTGTTTAACGACCGAAAACAAAGTAATGTTAGCTAACGTTACCATAGCTAGGTAGCAGCTAGCTAGGTAGCAGCTAGCTACCATGCTTTGAAATTGAGCTCTTCTATGCCGTCATTATGCAGGGTGTTAATTTTTAATTTTTTAATGGTGCTCGAGTGGCTGAGCTGATGTGCAGTGAATGTTTCAGAGTTACTTTTTCGCAATATTATTTAATAAATAGTTTAGCTAGCTAACTAGCATACATTGTCACTAACTCCTAATTTTAGCTCAATCCTTTGTTTTATAATCGATTTTTTTGTGGGCATAATGTTACACACAATGCACATTATCCATATCTTTTAAATCCTATGTTAAGGCTATAATCAGAGGTGGGAGAAGTTCTCTGATCTTGTACTTGAATAAGAGTAGAAGTACTCGGGTCTTATACTTGAAGTGTGGTATTACTGTACTTAAAGCTGCTGCTGTGTTATTTAAGTTATTTTTGCTTAAGCATGTGCAAACTTGTGTCTCTTTTTTTCCCTCAGCTGTTACTGTAGCTGCAGTACCAGTAATTGCAACCTACCAAGAATAAACAGCAGCCAGATATCCTCAAGTAAGATTTCTTGCCATATTACAAGTGTTATCAATTCTCAATGTCCTATGGTATTGCTATGCAAACAGTGAAAGGATATGGAAATCATCAAGAGGTGGCTAAAATATGTTTTTCTGCTGACCCTGTCCAGAGCAGTACATTGCTTTGCTTCCAGGTGGTTGCTCCTGTCTGCATCTCCAAGCTCGGGGCATCCCGGCCATCAGTGGCGGACTGGCCATCGGGACGTTCGGGACGAATCCCGATGGGCCGGTCGGGCCACTCGGCCCACTTCGGTACCGGCAGGGGCGGACTGACCATCTGTAGAATCACCGAACGGCCGGGTCGGTTTGCTGTTTTTAAACGGCATCATTGAAGTTAAGCTGACAGGCGACAGAGGTCCACCGTTTCCCAGCCCGCCCCTGCCGGCCATCATCTACTCTGGTAATACACTGACTATGGATAAGTACCTTTATAACCCCACTTTAAACACCCAAACTATCCCTTTATGATGTGACATTTTCTACACTGTTAACATTAGGAAACACTTAAGAAAGAAAAGAAAGCTGCAGGAGCTGATCATTCCTAAAATACAATTGGCCATGTGACCAGTAAAAAAACAAAACAATCTGCACTAAATATTTTTTGGATTTATAAATGTTTTGTGACTTTTTCCTGTTGTGTACCTTAAGGGAGTTCTCCCCTGACAGCTGGACACTACGTGATAGCAGAGGACCAGACCATCGTCAGTGACAGTGTCCTGAATGTTGTCGACGCCCTGATGCTGATGTTTGCAGCATATTACTGCCTCAACATCAGTTATCGCTCAGAACTGGGAGCTACCCTGGAGTTCTTGCAGAGGTAAGACTTGAATTGTAATTATTAAGTAATTCCATCTTAAACCACAGAGTAGAGGATTGTGCACATTTCTGAGACACGATAAGTGCTCCTGACAAAACAAGATAATCGAGATAAAAAGATTATTGTGCTGCATTCTGTTTCGCATTATGCTCTCGTTTTGTCTTGGGTTGTAAATTCAGCGTACCCCTTTCCTTTGCAGTGGTGTGCTTTGGCTCCTCCCTAAAAGCTCAAACTCACTCTTAGCCAATCGGTGGTATGTTTACTTCAGCTCAATGAAAATGACGGAAAGAGGGCCCTTTGTGGACAACAAAAGAAAACCTGGTATTATTGCAGTGAACAAACACATTAGAACTTCTTTCGGTTAACTACGATGCTTTTACACCGCTCACTCTGCTACTGACACGCACCTCATCTGCCCCAGTTACACACAAACCTCTCAAGATGGGACTCGTAGCTACCCAAATCTTCAAGTGACCGCTTGCTCCTGTTTACAGACCTGCTGCGATACTGTCCAGTGTGATAGTGATGCCAAGTGACGACTTTATATAACAAAATCTATTCAAACCAATGCTTTAAATGCACAGATATGATCATAGCAGTTAATGAAAAGTACATTTAAGAGTAGCATTGCCCTTTGACTTCAAGCTGTATAACTGTAAAGACAATTAATGGCTGTATCATCCACAGAATGTGTAATTAAACACTAAATGTAAGTGTACTTCTGTCTTAACAGGTGCCTATTCAAGATCAATCCGGACAATGGGAGTGGAGAGGAAGGAATACAAACAAAAACAGCACTCGATAAAGGTGCATTCATTAATTACAAACGTCGCTGACTTTGAATGGAGAGAGTTGAAAACACATAGTCATGTACACACGCACGCACATAACTGGTAGATTTCTTTAGTGTTTATAATCGTTATCTTTTGAACAAATGTTGAAATGTTTCATTGCCGGTCTATTCTGCTTTATTATTACTTAAAATATATTTTATTTATTGTTTTTATTTTTGTGATGTATATTATTTTCAATAATATATTGTATATATATATTTGTGATTTTTTTTCTACAAAACATCAGACAGTTAATGTAAACTTGGGCTTTTGCAAAGTAAAATGACATGTTTACTTTGTGTTTTACATGTAAATGGTCTTAGATTTCATGAAGTTTGCTGACGACACGACCGTCATCGGCCTGATCACCGACGGCGACGAGACGGCGTACATAGAGGAGGTCGAAAACCTGACATCTTGGTGCCAGGATAACAACCTCCATCTCAACGTCAGCAAAACAAAGGAGCTGATTGTGGACTACAGGAAGCAGCAGGGAGAGGGACACGCCCCCATCGCCATCAATGGGACTACGGTGGAGAGAGTCAGCTCAGTCAGTTCCTTGGGGTCCACATCACTGAGGACCTGACATGGTCATCTGACCTGACTCATCACTGAGGACCTGACATGGACTCATCACTGACTCATCACTGAGGACTGACTGACTCATCACTGACTAAGGACCTGACATGGACTCATCACACTAACACCATCACCAAAACAGCGGCTCTTTAAAAACAAAATTGTATTAGTCAATTTATTGAACATGTTAGAAACAAAACAAACAATAATATTTATCGTATTTTAGCTTAAATACGATAAACAGCGTACATTGTTCATGGAAATACAAGTTTGGGTCATCATCATCAGCATCTGTGATATTGGATTCATTCTTTTGTACAAAACAACCAAAAGAAATAACTTTTACAACGACAAGAAATAGCAAGCATCACTTCACAGGTCCTGCTCGGAACCATTCAGGATTTGGTTTCTAAATAAGAGTTTTAGTTTAGATAAAGTTGCACAGTATTTCAGCTCATCATTACAGTTATTCCACAGATGAACACCTTCTGTTGTGATGCAATGAAGTTTGGAATTTGTTTGAATTGGTGGTTTTAAAAAAATGCAGTTTCCTCTCAACATGTGTATGTTTCTCTCCGTGTGAAAAGTCCCTGGACATTATGATGTAATTGTTCTGCAGGCTGAGGAAGTTCAACATGGACTCCAGGATACTCTGCATCTTCTACAGTTGCACCATAGAGAGTATCCTGACTGGCTGCATCACGGCCTGGTACGGCAGTGCAATCATATTCCGTTTACTTGCATATAGACTCTTCTTGCACGATTTCTATTCTATTTTTATTTGTTCTATGTTCTATATATATGTTGCACTGTTGGAGGAGCCTGTGACTTCAGTTGTTCATTGCCATGTCTACACTGAAGCTAATGTACAAATGACAATAAAGCCTTGAATCTTGAATTTACGGTATTTTTTCAAATGACAACAGTAATCTTCTTTCTTTCAGCTTTTTTTGATCATTTAAAAAATATTTATTCAGTTTTTCTAGAGGTGTATAACTCTATTCTAACAATTAATATATGTTAAAAGAAAAAGATTTCCTGTAAAATTACAGATTTTTGGGCAAAAAATGTGATAGTTAATGTAAACTAAGGCTTTTGCAAAGTAAAATTACATTATTTTCTTTGTGTTTTAATGGTAAATGGTCTTAGATACACGGTACTTTTTTGTAATAATAAAAGTAATTTTATGTATTTTAGTTTTTTTTATCATTTTTTAAAGATAATTATTCCGTTTTCTAGAGGTTTATGACTCTATTCTAACAAATAATATATGTTAAAATAAAAAGATTTCATGTAAAATTACAGTAATAGACTCTACTTGTGGTAAGGTAAGTAACTTTTTTTTTACATGTTATCTCCGTATTTTATTTTACAGTTTTTTTCCTTTTTTTAACGGACATTTTCTGGCGCCCTTGTCGCCAGAAAATTTCCGTTTTTTTACAATTTTTTTTTTTACAGTGTAGCTTTGTAAAGGTAACATTTAGCAGCTAAACTGTGGATAACAAGTAAACCACATTGGTTTGTTATTCAATATGGCCACCAAAAGCTTTTTGAATCATTACATGTCACTTGTTAGACGCTTTTATCCAAAGCTTACCTACTCAATACTGTGGGCAATCCCCACAGGAGCACTTTGGGGTGAAGTGTCTCGGGGACACAACGACATGCTACACCCTACCCCTACACACTACCCCTCCGTTTGCGCGTTCGCGCGGAGGGTCCGCCACATTAAGTGCTGTTCCAAACCAACGAGTGTGGAGAGGTGTGGAGGGGGAGTGGGCTATCAAGCCCTCAAACAGCGAGTCTGCATCGGTGCTGACTTGAGACCGGTCTCTACCTGACCGGAGTCACGCTGTGTGTGTCCGTCAGGAAACACGCTGTTAAAAAGTAGTTCCAGCAAACATCCATGATAAATTGCGATGTTAACAACCTCATGATAACCTCATATTTTTTTAACTTAGGATCATACCTGTGTTTAGTCTAGAAAAAGGTAAATGTGTGCATTTTATTATAAAGTTGTGTATATTTACAGACTGTTGCAAAAACTAAGAAGCTTATAAACATCAGGTTTAAAACTAAAAGAGCTTTACAAAAAAGTAACACAATGAAAGATGTTTGGAGTTTTATTTGAGTTATTAATTTACATTTTTTGTCTAAGAGAAGCTGATTTGAAACCGTTGTTACATACAGTTACGGCATTTCCTGTTTCTGCCGGAGAGAGGGGAGTTTGTCCCAAAGCTTGCCGCTGTATTTACTCCCTCCATCTGACAGGGAGCCTCGTTGAGCTGCGAGTGTGGCTACAGACGGAGTTCACTCCGTCACGGAGGGGTAGGGTCGAGGGAGTGGTTTGGGATTGGGCCTCAGAGGTGGAGATCGCCCACAGTGATGACTCTGACGTGGGGGCTCTCTGTTATGGGCTGCTCCCCTTCTGGTATTTGGACAATGTTGTGTCGTTGTTGCGATTAAACTGATCTTGTATCTTGCATATTTCACCTTAGGAAAGTGGGCACGCGATGACAGCTTCCTTGACACCATGGACTGCCGTGCTATGGTCAGCAAGGAGAATGAGGACCTGCGTGCCAAGGAGATGCACGACGAACGGCTGCTGCATTCACACAAGGCCCGAATCGGACGACTAGCCGCTCATGGTGCCAGGTGGAGCAACAAAATACCTTTCAGGCTGGGCTTCTGGAAGTGCTAAGCGAGCTGATTACATCCAACAGGCCTTCAATACAAAATTAAGAAAAACATGTCGTTGATAAACTGTACAATGACTTGTTGGAGGCGTGTGGTGCGTTGGTGTTCGGATCGGGGAGCACAGGTTCAAACCCCACTGCAGTCAGGATGTCGTTGTGTCCCTGGGCAAGACACTTCACCCCAAATTGCCTACACCTGGGACAGTTAATTTTGTATTATATAGATAATGCCACTGTTATTAATACTGACACCTAACTTTGCACAAAGGTGGTCTGCTGCTGAGCCTACCTATTGTTATATTATATATATTATTTATTGCCACTGTATTATATTGTTTTGATACTACTGACACTTATTGATCTGCTGCTGATAATAAAAGAGAACCTACATGCACGGCACTAGCATCATGACTGTCTTTGTTTAAACCAGCAGCGGTACACAGACTAACCTGTGTGTGTAACGTAGTTCTTCAGGGTGTGCATGCTTAACATGTATGTATACAAACGTTTTTAAAGAGCTTTCAACCTCATCCCATTGTCTTAACACACATTTAACATAATATACTCATTAATATACGGTATGAGTACTGTTTTTGATACTGACATTTAATCTTTGCACTAAGGTGTCTGCACTATTGTAATTGTGTCTGTTGACTGGTAATAAAAGAGAACCAAATGCACTGTACAAATATCAGCTTTATTGTCAATTTACAATTTCCATGCTGTTCAGATGCCTCTCCACAACGTTGCTTCCAGGCGAATACAGAGGAGTTGAAAAGAGCCCTTGGACATTCGGAAATCTTCGATCCACTGCACACGTTGGCACCACCTCACACCAGGCCGACGTTCTATTGTTCACCCAGAGTTCCGTAGTATTCGCATATCTGGAACACATACAAGACACAAATTAGCCCAACATAACTCCATAAATCCTACATTAGATA